>OZ019969.1:34624763-34847263 GCA_963970395.1 Ephialtes manifestator
AAAAAGGATGCAAAGTAGAACCTTGCACGTTGCTTCCTCATTATTTTTCGCTTTTTACAAAGCTTCCTCTATGAGGAAGCCAAAATTGAATAACATACTTTTTTACTTCCTCAGAGAAGAAGCTTTGTAAAAAGCGAAAAATAATGAGGAAGCAACGTGCAAGGTTCTACTTTGCATCCTTTTTTTTTTGTTTATAAACATTATTAATCCACTGGTTCGCTCGCACTTCTTCTTCTTCTTCTTATGAGTGAATTTGTTCGCGCTTACAGCGTTCAATATATAGTTTAAAAAAAGTTTCTCAGATATGTCAGATTATATTGATGATAAACGCATGTAAATCAATTAATCCGTTCTTGACTTTACAGCATTTATATCGACATACAAATAATTGATTCTGCAAAATGGTAGATAGAAGTTGTGGATGAAAAATAAAAGATAAAAATTGTTTTCATTCAATTTGTTAAAAATATTATTTATATTTGCATCCGGAGTCGCAATATCTGAAAATCTCCGTTTTACTATGAAATTAAATATAACTTTTGATGTTTCTAATAAAATTACTTTTACTCTTGTATTAAAAAAAAAATTATTATTTGAAAAAATAAAAAAATTCACGCTATTTTTATAGTTTCAAAAACAATATTGGATTCTGTAATCTGGTAGATAAAAGTTGTGGATGGAAAATAAAAGATAGATATTGTTTTCATTCAATTCTTTAAAAATACTATTTATATTTGCATCCGGACTCGCAATATCTGAAAATCTCCGTTTTACTATGAAATTAAATACACCTTTTGATGTTTCTAATAAAATTACTTTGACTCTTGTATTTTAAAAAAAAATTATTATTTGAAAAAATACAAAAATTCACGCTATTTTTACAGTTTCAAAAACAATATTGGATTCTGTAATCTGGTAGATAGAAGTTGTGGATGGAAAATAAAAGATAGATATTGTTTTCATTCAATTTGTTAAAAATATTATTTGTATTTACATCCGGACTCGCAATATCTGAAAATCTCCGTTTTACTATGAAATTAAATATATCTTTTGATTAAAATAATTGCTAGATGTTTAATTAAATATCCATATTATATTTACACAAATGAAGTACTGAAAAAAAACAATGGGAGGATAAAAACATCCAGTTTCAATAAATCAATTTTTTCGCCACTAATTTACTCCAAATTTCCTTCATTCTCTTCCTCCGAATCGGCTTGATCCAAACTATCCGCACTTACAGCCATGTAGCAAAGAATTCCTCTATCAGGAATTTTTTTAATTGCTAAATAAGCACATCCGTCAGGTGATTTCCTTGAAATTACTGGTTCAACTGGTCCAGCTCGAGGAAGATCCCGACATTGATCGGAAAATATATTTGCCATTGCCTCTGCCAAAGGTGGAATCTCGGAGCCCGGAAGAGATTTGTGAAAAATTCCATGAAGACGTCCACCTCTGATCATGATTTTTAGCAGCTGAATATAATCGTTGCGATTTTTCGCATTATCAATTGAATCATCAGGAATACTGGCTAATCTTCGTGTCCATTCAACGATTCTGACTCGATCTAAAAAAAAAAGTATATTAATGAAGTTTACAAAAAAAATGTTATTTTATTGAGATTCTTGCCATAAGGTGAATTAAAGAGAGGAACTCTTTGCACGATTTCTCTCAGGGCTTCCTTAAATTCTGTATTATAAACTTTGGTCATTTTTTATTTGAATTAAATTCTTTTAAAATCATGTATAAAATGGTCTTTTGATTAAATAAAAAATCAATTGTTTAACAAGTCGATAATTTCGACTCTTGATATGTCACATGCTTCAGCGAATTCGATTTAATCTAATTTTACTATATTTCGTTCGTTTCTTTTTCTTTCCATACAAATTTTAAGAGGTAATAACAAAAAAATTTGTTACCAAAATATTTTATCTTCTGAAAAATGTCGTCACGATTGTGCAATTTTTTTTACACGTTTTATTTATGGTTTTCTTTATTTATGGCTTCTTTTTTACAACTTCCTTAAATCCTCAGTTATAAACTTTAGTAACTTTGTTTAGATACATTTTTTTATTAAAAAATGCTTCTATGATAATTTTTTATTTGAATTAAAATCTTTTAAATTTATGTAAAAAATGGTCTTTTGGTTAAATAAATAATCAATTGTTTAACAAGTCGATAATATCGACTCTTGAAATGTCGCAAGCTTCAGCGAATCCGATTTAATCTAATTTTACTATATTTCATTCGTTTCTTTTTCTCTCCATACAAATTTTAAGAGTTAATAACAAAAAATTTTGTTACCAAGATATTTTATCTTCTGAAAAATGTCGTCGCGATCGTACAATTTTTTTTTACACGTTTTATTTATGTTTTTCTTTATTTACTTATGGCTTCTTTTTTACGACTTCCTTAAATTCGCAGTTATAAACTTTAGTAACTTTGTTTAGATACATTTTTTTTATTAAAAAATGCTCCTATGATCATTTTTAATTTGAATTAAATTCTTTTAAATTCATGTAAAAAATGGTCTTTTGGTTAAATAAATAATCAATTGTTTAACAAGGCGATAATTTCGACTCTTGATATGTCGCAAGCTTCAGCGAATTCGATTCAATCTAATTTTACTATATTTCGTTCGTTTCTATTTCTTTCCATACAAATTTTAAGAGATAATAACAAAAAATTTTGTTACCAAAATATTTTATCTTCTGAAAAATGTCGTCGCGATTGTACAATTTTTTTTTACACGTTTTATTTATGGCTTCTTTTTTACGACTTCCTTAAAATCTCAGTTATAAACTTTAGTAACTTTGTTTAGATACATTTTTTTTTAATTAAAAAATGCTCCTATGATCATTTTTAATTTGAATTAAATTCTTTTAAATTCATGTAAAAAATGGTCTTTTGGTTAAATAAATAATCAATTGTTTAACAAGTCGATAATTTCGACTCTTGATATGTCGCAAGCTTCAGCGAATTCGATTCAATCTAATTTTACTATATTTTATTCGTTTCTTTTTCTTTCCATACAAATTTTAAGAGATAATAACAAAAAATTTTGTTATTAAAATATTTGATCTTCTGAAAAATGTCGCCGGGTCTATGCAATTTTTTTACACATTTTATTTATGTTCTTCTTCACGGTTTCCTTAAATTCTCTGTTATAGACTTTAGTATCATTTTTTTAAATTATAAAAATGCTCCTACGATAACACAAATTCGCAATAATTTAAAGTCGAAAATTTCGTCTTTCGATGTTGTTGCAGGGTTCGATGATTTCGGTAAAAGAAACAAGACATTTGAATTCCGTTGATCCAGTGAAAATCGCATTATCATTATTATTCTCAATACTTTGATATACAATAATTATAATTACCAATTAATTAGGTACAGGAACACTTTAACATTCGTGATAATAATCAATCATAATCAATTGTGTATGATTTAAAAAAAAAAACGGGAAAAAAAAACTTATCGACGAATTCGAAGCTATCGAATTCCCGAGAATTTCATTTAACTATATTTCATTCGTTTCCTTTCTTTTCATACAAATTTTATGCGATATAACAAAATTGTTCGTTTGTTTTTTATCTTCGGAAGAGACGTCGACGCGATTGCGCAATACGCGTTTTATTCGCCTTGTTTTTTTCTTCTTCTTTCTTTATTTATAAAATATGATTGATCGAGAGGCCTCTCGAGAAGATACGCGACAACATTTTTGCGTCACGCAAATTTCTTAATGAGTATATAAAAAAGAATGGACAAAAGGCTAGTACGATTTATAAAAGAAAAACGCTCTGCCCTGTATAAATAATAATTCTAATGAAGAAATAAGTTTCGTTTAAACGATAGGTGTAAAATTCCTCTCAACGCTTTACGTTCGCAAGCCTCGTTGTATAATAGACCGATAGAGTAGACCGACTATTGCACCGTTCATCGTTCAAAAAATTGACTGCTATTGTTACAATTAAAACGTTGAATAATTGGTTTGCTTAATCGGCGACGTTTTCGCTTGAGAAACTTCGTCGTTAAAATCGTTTCAATGGAATAAAATAGCCCTCGGAAATCGGGATCCAGACTTGTTGTTGGATTCCTCTCGAGAGCGAACCTTTCAATGATTTTTCCTTTTTTTTTAAATTATTATTATTTGTTTAGTAATAATTACTCTTAACGCTCGGTTAGGCTTAATTAAATCTTACAGCACTAAAAAGGCACAATTTTCCGCACCCGATAAAAACATCTTTACGTGCTAAGACGCTAATGATCTTCTCGTTTTAATCTCCAGGTCGTTCATTACTTACTGTAAATCATTTATATCACTTGTGTGTAATGTTTTTTTTTTTTTGATGTTTTAAATGTTTAATGTTTATGTCGCTGTGTCGATGTACGTCGCCGTGTGAATATATTTTACAATGTTTCCGATGAATGGTGGCGCGATAAGTAACGAATTGCGTATCGATCTTCTTTTTTTCTTTTCTGTATCGTTTTTTTCTTTAATAATTGCCGTTACATAAATATTACGTACATAATATACGTAATATTTCGTCCTTATCGCCTAATATGTGTTAATAACTCTTCTATGTAATATCTAGGGTCTACGCAGACCTTATTAAGGCGGTGAACTACGCAGGCTTTTGTACAGTCGGTTGGAAAACTAATGAGGGAGAAGGAGGGAAGTCTTCGTAGGAAGAAATTTGTCGTTTTTTTGTTTTTTCTTTTCTTTTCTTTTTATAATGCCGTTTCAACGGACAAACGCGGTGGTCGTTCTCTTGTGTTATTTTTCTTCTTCTTCTGTTTCTTATAATACCATAATACAATGCTAAGTTGGTCGTGCAATCAGAGTGACATTACTTTGCGTCAGCAAAGCACAATCTGTGGAATACGGTGACGTACCGCGCGTACATCTCGATATCGCAAATTGTCTTGTGAAACGAAGAAAAAAAAAAAAAAAAAAAAAAAAACGTAAAGAAACAAAGAAACAAATCTTCGGTTCGCAAGTATGAATACTGATCGATTCGAAATAACTATTCCGGTACACTGTACAAATTCGATTAGACTGCATTTCGATCTGCAATTCTCTGCAAATCTTTCAATTAAATCTTCTACTCGAGAGCCATTACTTTGGCCATGACTTTGCCCTCCCACAGAGGCAGAACTTTCGCGTCGTTCGTTATTTCCTCTTGTATTACTTTCATATCTACATCTTCGCACTCGGTCTTGAAGAAGAACCTGGAAAAAAAAGGAAAAAAAAAGTTAATAAATGTTTTTTCATTAAATCGCTCTTTACAAACGAAAATGGGTTGAGATATCATATATAAAAATATTTTATTTAAAGGTTTGTAGTTGGGAAACTAACTTTAAAAACGTAAGATAATGTAACATTTTTTTTTTTAATTATTAAGAAATTTTCGTATTTAAAAATGAAAAATGTTGGTTATTATTTCAAATTTAATAATAAATTTCAATGTACAAACAAAATTAAAATTTTTTTTATTTTAAACTTTAAATTTAAAAATTAAAAATTTAAAAATTTAAAATTTTTTTATTGTAAACTTTAAATTTAAAAATTTAAAATTTTAAAATATAAAATTTAAAATTTGAAAATTTAAAAATTTAAAATTTAAACATTTGAAAATTAAAAATTTAAAATTAAAAATTTAAAAATTTAAAAATTTAAAAATTTAAAAATTTAAAAATTTAAAAATTAAAAATTTAAAAATTAAAAATTTAAAAATTTAAAAATTTAAAAATTTAAAAATTTAAAAATTTAAAAATTAAAAATTTAAAATTTAAAATTTAAAAATTAAAAATTTAAAAATTTAAAAATTTAAAATTTAAAAATTTAAACTTTAAAAATTTAAAATTTAAAAATTTAAAATTTAAAAATTTAAAATTTAAAAATTTAAAATTTAAAAATTTAAAATTTAAAAATTTAAAATTTAAAAATTTAAAATTTAAAAATTTAAAATTTAAAAATTTAAAATTTAAAAATTTAAAATTTAAAAATTTAAAATTTAAAATTTAAAAATTTAAAATTTAAAAATTTAAAATTTAAAAATTTAAAATTTAAAAATTTAAAATTTAAAAATTTAAAATTTAAAAATTTAAAATTTAAAAATTTAAAATTTAAAAATTTAAAAATTTCAAATTTAAAAAATGGAGATTTGCAATGTTTCAAATAGTGCAGAGACTACAATCGATTAATTTACTTGAATTATTTTACTTTACTACATCGTCGAAAAAAAATTAGCAACAAAAATCCATAAGACGTTACAAACGTAAATTAAAGATTTTAAGAGAATTTAGACGTACCGATAGCTGCCTTTCTTGGGGAGGTATTCCTTGAACTGTTTCAAGGTAACGTTGCGTCCAGGAATTTTGGTCCTATAGGCCAACGGCTCGTCGCAGAAAGTGAACACGGCGGTAGTGAAATCTCCGGAGTCCTGCCGACTCTTCCGAAGCGTCGATTGATTAGATTGTACGCCCATCTTTGCCATATTTAGGCCTTGACTTTGTAGCGTAGATTCGTACATGTGTTTGCCAGCGGCAGCGTGACGCTGTCTGCTGCCAGCGCGAGCCTTTTCTTCCTCCTCTAACCTTCTCTTCGCCTCGTCTATCAGCATCGCCTGCAACAAATTAAGAAAACATTATTTAAAAAACTGTTTCTATCTTTCCTGCATTGAATTAACACTTAACTACCCACGTAGCAAATTTTTTTTATTGGAAAATTTCAATATAAGGATTCTGAAAAGATTTAAAAAATAGTAGAACTTAATTAGCAATGTATTTTTATTTAAACAAATAAAAATTAAAGAAGACATTTTTTCTGAAGTTCATTTTTTTTTTCAATATTTTTATTTGGATAAGTGTTTAAAATTTTGTTTTTATTTTTCAAAAGATTAAGGTTAGCATCAATTAGCATTGTCTACGACAAATTAAGAGTTATTATCAAAAACTGATTGTCTTCTCCGTGTTGAATTAACCTTTTAACTACTTACGCATATTTCTTTCATTGGAGGATTTATTAAAATGTAATTTACAACATTCTGAAAACTATTGAAAACCCATGGAATTTAATTTGCAATATATCATACATTTTTATTGATTTAAACAAAAACGTATTATATGTAAATATTTTTCGAAAGTTTGTTTGTCACTACTTTTATTCGAAAAAGTGTATAATATTTTTTAATTTTATTTTTAAAGGGTTAAGAGCAAAAATGGAGAGAGAAAAGTACTTACAGGCTCAGGTCCTGGCAAAGGTGGCATTCCTGGGTCAGCGACAAACGGATGAATATGAATTCCCGACTTTTCCCTGCTGGTCCTTTCGAGAGAGCCGCTTCGCGTGCTCTTCACGTGTCTACTGCTGCTATGCTTCAAATCAACCTTTTTCTCGCATTGCGAGTGTCTCATCATTAGACGACTGTCTTTGCTACAAGCTGTGGAGGGAGCATAGCTCACTACACTCACACCGCTGTCCGTCAATTCGGTCATAGATTTCTTGGTTGCCGATCTTCGCAACGCATCCGATCTCCGTAATCTTTGGTCGTGACCTGAAATTGTATTAGGGATTTTTCATTAATTCCAGCAATTATTCTCACAGCACAACCATTTTTCTTCGAATCAAAGATATTATAGAAAGATTTATCTAAAGTTCGTCAGTTTAGTCGAAAAACAGGAACTTCATCGATTTTAAACAAAAAGTATGTTTTATTTTTTTTATTAGTAAAACAAAAAGTATGGAAAATCCAATTGATAAGTTTAATTTGTAGTAACAATATTTTGTTACTAAAAATTATATTTTTTTAAAATATATAATATTTTAGTAACAATATTATATATTTTACATAAATATTGTTTTTTTAGAAATAATATTATATATTTTACATAAATATTGTTTTTTTAGAAACAATATTTATGTAAAAAAAGTCACAGGTTGTGTGAACGTAGGAATTTGATAAAATATCATATTTCGAACGTAAAAAAAACAAGTAAAACTCTTACAACTTTATTAAAAACAACTTTATTAAAAAAAAAAAAAAATTTCGAGATTTTCATTTCAGGACATTCAGAATGATCCAAAACGTCGAGAAAAGTGGTTTAGAAAAAATGTCCGGATGTATGTATGAATGTGTGTATGCGGCACGCTTGCAAAATTCAAATCGCTGTATCCCGAAAACAGCTTTAACAATCAAGCTGAAATTTGGCAAACTGTTAGAGGAGCAACGCCCCTTCCTATGTATAAATTTTCGAAAAAATTGAAAAAAAAAATCACATTTTATAAGCCTTTCAATTATTCGAAAAATCTCTGTATGTTCTTTAGCTGCCATCATTTTTTTTAGATAATGAGCTTAAACAGTTTTTGACGAATAAAGCAATGAAAAATGACGATCGGTATTGAATTCAAGCGAAATACATAAAGCGCTTTAGATTTTATAGAATTTTGAATTTATACAAATTTTTGTTTTCGTACTTATTTTAATTCGTATTTAAAATAAGGATGCAAAGTAGAACTTTGCATATTGCTTTGTCAATAATTTTCATCTTTCGAATTTCATTTGACGAAGCAATGTGCAAAGTTCTACTTTGCATCCTTATTTTAAATACAAATTAAAATAAGTACGAAAACAAATATTTGTATAAGTTCAAAATTCTATAAAATCTAAAACGCTTTATGTAATAAAGTGTATAAATTCAAATATTAAAATAAGTACGAAAACAAAAATTTGTATAAGTTAAAAATTCTATAAAATCTAAAACGCTTTATGTAATAAAGCATATAAATTCAAAATTCTATAAAATCTAAAACGCTTTATGTAATAAAGCGTTTTAGATTTTAGATTTTTTAGATTTTATAGCATTTTTTTATAGATTTTTTATAGTTTTTATAGTTTTTCAGATTTTTTTATAGTTTTTTTATAGAATTTTTAAATAGTTTTTATAGAATATAAAAACGCTTTATGTAATAAAGCATTTTAGATCGCTTAAATTCAATTCCGATCGATATTTTCCAGGGTATCAAAGCTCCCTTTATGAGGAAGCCAAAAATAAAATAAAGAAACTTTCTTATAGAGGCGGAGCTGCGAAAGTTAAAATTTAATGAGGAAGCAATATGCAAAGTTCTACTGTGCATTTTTGTTTATAAATATATTTTTTTAAAACCCCGTTTTTTAAAACTTGTCATTAATGAATTATTTTTCAGAATTCTAAGTGGGATTTGATTGTCATTGTGACATTTAAATCGCGCAAGATTTTCGAATAATTCGACATTGATTGTAATCGTACCTTGGAGATAAAGATCCTGTTTGTAAAGAGAATCGGCATGATCGGACGGCACGGATTTCGACTTGGGTATGTGAGAACCGAGCGAGCTCATGGAGCCAGCACCGAGGAGTTCGCTGCCCTCCGTAAAATCTTGAATGTTGCCGCTGTCGACAGAGAAAGTCGAGACAATGTGATTGTCCTTTCTCTGTTTGAGCTGCCGCATGTAATTGTGTGGACCCGGTGGTTGTCTTCGATCGGGAGAGTGAGGTCGTGGCGAGGCAAATTCCGGTGATCTCGAGGGTGTAGGATCGGACCAAACTCGAGACACATGCTCGTCGAGAATCGCTTGACCATTGTCGTCCTCGAAGAGAAAGCCCTTGGCGGAAAAAGCATCGCGCAACGCGGCACTGTCATCCTCCTGTAATTTTCTCTTCGCCTTTTCATCCTCCTCTCGTTCACGTTGGACATTCTCGAGTTTGGCCATGAGTAATTTAGCAAAATCCATCGGTGGCTGAGGATGAGTTGCGTCGCGTGATATCCGCTGCGTTCGTGGTATCACCGATTGCTCCGGCATCGGATCCGGATGAATAATAACAGATTCTGGAATAGCTCGGCGACTTCTCGTGCTCTGCTTTTTGCTACTTCTCGGCTTTCCGATCGACATTCCATCCCTGTTGAGACAAATAGATTTTATTAAAATACGCCGACAAATGGTATGAAATTTGCATGTTTGAATTTTGATAATTAAGGTAGTCCTTGTGACCCATACTAGTCAATGCTAACATTTTTATATATCTACACATTCAATTAATCACAGTGAGAATAAAAACGTATTTGTAGATGCTTCGTAAACTTAAAAAACATAAATTGTATTAACTAAAATATCTCATCAGAGTCTCGCTTGAACGCGTAGTGGTATTGTATCATCACGCGGTTAGAGCTAAATTTGGTCGTTTTAAAGGTAAATTTGTGACACAAAACAAAAAAAAAGTAGATAGAAAATCGAATTTTTGCGCTACGACTACAACCGCCACGAAAAATCGGGTCGCTGAAACGAAGGTTGAAACGGCGCCGGTTATTACTGGAAGTTATGTTGATTTCTATCATCGTCCGCTACATCCGGTTATCCGTAACTTCTGAGTGGCGATGATGTGTTTGACGTTGGAATTACACCCAAATACTTCGATAACGTCCCTTTTTTATATTTTATACGAAATCGTGACACTCTAAGGAATCCATAGCACATTTGATATTGTATAAAAGTTCAGTTTATACATGTTAATTTTCGTTCCGAAGTACAAAATCGGTTAGTTTCCCGTAAGAGCCCGTGCATAAGAATTCTTTTTTAAATATTTATTTTCTCGGTAATTTAGTCGATAACCCAGCTTGAAACTTTGCAATCGCTTTTCGAAGGGATTCAACTATTATATAAAAAAAATGTTGAGTCTTAAAGTTCAGAAAAGTTAATGCGCAAGGACTACCTTAAGGGGATTGGAGTACCGATAAGTAAAAATAAGTACTAGATTTTTGTGAGGATTTTCGCTAAATTCAATATATTGAATAACAGTTGCACAGGGGGTAATTTTGTTGCGGTATTATGCACTTTATTCGCAAAAACATCAATAGTGATGCAATTGCAAAAATATTGTCATCAGGAATGTATAATTTTATTACATTTTCTACTGCAATGATCCATAATTCTTTGTCGATTTTCACCAGAGATTTAGTTAATATTTATTTGTTTTTATTCCTGCACGAGAATCTACGATTTGATCATCTAGATATTTGATAAAGTGAATCAATAAGAAATAACAGGATGATGATTACACAGCAAAAAAGTTTTTTTACGCACAGATAGTTTAATAAATTAGCCATGCTGAATTAAAATTAGTAGAATACAGGCTTTTTAATACTGGCAAAAAATTATATTTTTAGCAAAGAATACATTTTATTATCATAATCACCCTTCATTGCAGTCAATTCAAACAAGTTTTATTTACTCTCTCTATAATTTTTACTCTAATTTATCTATAATTATTAATTTAATTACTCTCAATCTGTTCTATATCAAAATGGTGTGTTAAAATGACATTTCTAGGATTAAATCTATTTTTTTAAATGGAAATTGTATTAAAAGATAATGCATCTTTTTTTTTTAAATACCTAATGGTATTTTACTACTTGTCAATTACTTCCATAATTAAATATATTTATATCGAAAGAAATGTTTCGGAAAAAAGAATTTGTCAATGTAGCAAATGTGCTGTAGTGCAGTTAATATACAGTGAAAGCAGAATATTTGCTGAATTAACGATTCGAACGAAGAGTGCTCTGAGTATATAAATTTCTCTTTAGTTCGCGTATAATCGCTGATACTTACTTTCAAGTTGAACGCCACAGGAAATTACGACAAATAATCAATGATTCAACTGTTATTCGTATGCTTCTTTAATAAATGTACTTACACTGAGGAATCGGTGAGAGACAAATTGGATCCTGTGCGGGCATCGCTGCTTAGACTTTGAACTTCCGAGTCCTGTCTGGATACTGGATTGTACGAGGAATATTGTGCGTGCAGTTTGGACGACATATGGTACGGACTAGTTCCAGGTTGCAAGTAATATCTAAATGCAAACGCCACACAAACATAAAAAAAAATCGGGTAAAAAAACGAAGTAAAAAAATGTAAATTAAGGAGAGAAAACCGTTTAGACGCGCGAAAATTAGTCATTTTGTACGAATTTTTTAAAATGTGTTAAAACAATCTTATGATTCTGAAACTTTAACCTTATTTTATTAGATCTTTTAACATTTGAAAAACATTCTTTTTTGCTTCCTCATAGAGGAAGCTTTGTTTTCATGAAAAATTTTTTTTTCGAGATTTTTATGTCAGATTACTCAGAATGGTCTAAAACATCGAGAAAAGTGGTTTAGAAAAATTGTCCGGATGTGTGTGTGTGTGTGTGTGATGAAAGGCCAAAAATGCATTTGACTGTAACTTTTAAACTATTCGACCGAATCAGCTCAAATTTAAACAACATGTGCAGTACTACCTAATCTTCAATTGTTATAAATTTCGGGAAAATCGATTGACACATTTCATTTTTATAAGAATTTTTAAATTTTGAAAAAGTACGTAAATGCTCTAGCTCGAACGAATTTTTAACTATCGGGCTGAAACTTCGTATTAAAATTCAACAAAGTGATGCGACCTTTGGTATTGAATTTGGGCCAAATCGGTAAAGTGGTTCGGTTTTTATGAGATTTTGAATTTTTCGAAAAATTTTCGTTTTGCTCTAATTCAGGTAAAATTTCAAATAATCGAGTGAAATTTTCTACACAGGAAAAATAACATTCAGCCCTGCTACGTACCAAATTTGGTGATGATCGGTAAAGCGGTTCGGATTTTACGTTAATTTGAATTTTGAAAAAATTGACTGGTTTCGCTCTGCATTTCGTAAAACATCAGAAAATAAGAATAAAATAAAACAAGCATGCAAAGTAGAACCTTGCACGTTGCTTCCTCATTATTTTTCGCTTTTTACTAAGCTTCCTCTATGAGGAAGCCAAAATTGATTAACATACTTCCTCATGGAGGTAGCTTTGCAAAAAGCGAAAAATAATGAGGAAGCAATGTGCAAGGTTCTACTTTGTATCTTTTTTTTTACAACACGAAATAGCGGCGTTATCCCAAAACTACATTTTCAAAAATTGCTCGTGCTGTAGCTCAAAAAGTTATCGACCGATCTAGCTGAAATTTTCGGAGGATTCTGTCTATATCATTACCTGAAGTTTTAAGGTTATCGCTTAAATAAATTATTTTTTTGGGGTGAAAATTGTCGAAAAAAATTGCCGAAAATTGGAGCATTTTACTCAAAAGTCTATTTAATATTTTATTTTATACTTTTTCATAATTTTATAGGTTTATCCTTCCTCTATAATTGTCAGTAAACGAAAAAAAATGTAGTTTTCTGATTCAAATCACTCGAAAAAATACTGTAAATGCAGCAGTTTTCGATGCTGCCGAAAAGAAGCCTGAAAGAAGAATTCATAACGCCGCCATTTTGTGTTGTAAAAAAAAGAAAATGGTTTTCAATTGTTAAAAGATCTAATAAAATAAGGTTAAAGTTTCAGAATGATAAGATTATTTTAACACCTTTAAAAAAATTCGTACAAAATGACTAATTTTCGCGCATCTAAAGGGTTTTCGCCCCTTAATCAGATACAAAAGCGAGTGGTAAAAAAAATATAGAAACACCAAAATGAAAATGGACCTAATTGGTACTCAAGCGATTTTTTTTTTTGCATTCTAGTATTAAGCGGGTATTGTTAACGATGATAATTTGAGGTAAAAATAAACCTACCCGGCATACGCTTCCGGTTCTGGTCGGATGTCCAAGGCTCGCGCGTTCTGCGTAGCCCTGAGCACGTCTTTGGTCAGTCTTAATTCGCTTCTCAATTCAACGGGCGTTTCGTTGGCCGAATGCGAACTGTGCACCGATATTACGAACTCGCTGTCCTCGTGGAGAGTCGGAAGAGGCGTTGGGCCGCAAGATACCGAAACCTCGCGACTCGAATCCGAGCTGGGGCAACCACCGTAATCGGGGTTTTGGCAGGATTGAACGTACTGAAGATACATGTCCGATTGGAGGAAATTCGGATAGGTCGTTTTGGCCATAAGCTGCTCGACTTCCGATTGGACGGCATCGAACACGCTGTTGTCCGCACGACCCTCCATGACGCGCCTGTGAGCCTCTTGCCGCACATCCTTGTCTATTGCTAGCTGCGATCTGACGAAGAACCTGAAAGAAAAGTTTTTAAATCAGATGCGTTCGCCCGTTTTTCTTTCTATAAATACTTAATTTTTAAATTCTAAACAGTGTTGCAAGTCCCCATTACTTTACGATATAAAGTTTACAGAACAGTTTGTCTTGTAGTTACGAATTTGTAATGATAACCTGTAGCGATTATAAAATTATATGTGAACTTTTGAATAGCTTTCAGAAAAATCGAATTTTTTATTAAATTTTGGGAGAAATTGTAAGAAAAATGAACAACCACAGACCTCCATTACTTTGCAGAATTTCTCCATCTTTTTCAATACGATTATCATGAAATTTTATGGGGAATTAATATTTTCTGCCTCTATTCAAAAGTTTAACCATCATATTATAATCACTGCGAATTATTATTATAAAAGCATAATTACAAAGCCAATTGTAGCATCAATTTTGTTTAAAAAATAATTTGGGTTTTACAACTCTGATTCTAAATTATCACAAAAATACAATATTCAACCCCTTAAATACTAAACACTTTGTGCGAGTCACGAAGAATTTTTTCCTTTTTTGGTGATGATGAAAATGCGGACAATATTTGGAATTATTTTTCATTGTTGTTATGTCAAGAATTATTTCCATAAAAATTTAAAAATAATTCTCTTTCTCACAATTGAGACATTGCACTACAAAATCAGTCTTTATTCAAATATTAAGTTGACCGGTTGGTCTCGTATCAGACGCGCCTGCAAGTAATATAATCGTGCAGAGCTCGATATTGTAATAGACTTAATTGTTATTTGTTTAAACAAATCTTTCTTAACTTTACGTAATTTACTTGAGTCTAAGTCCTTATTGGCAAACGATCCCACTAAATAAAATGTATGTCAAATCGAAACCCTTGGGGTCATCAAGAAAATTATTGTTTGGAATTACTGTACTTTTTAAAAAACCTTTTTCTACACGTTTAAAAATTTGGCGATCTGTTAAAAGTAGCTTATTTTTTCTCGGAAAGTCAGGGAAAACATTTTGCTTGACTTTCCGAAAAAAAAATCGCTGATCCTTAATTAATATTCCAATTGTTATATCCTAAATTATCGAAAAATGTGTATTTACAATTTTTCATTATATTTATATTACAATAATCCAAAATTATATTGTTGTCGTTAAAAAGATGATTCTAAAAATTAAAGACTGTTACAAAAAATGTGAGTCACAAGAAATAGAAAAAATCTAGCGCCTGAAATCGCCTTATATTAACATTTTGATTAAGTCTGGAGCGCACAAAAAAAAAAAAAAGAAACAAAATCTAACGTTTTTCTCACTCTCGCCAGCCGAGCGAGTTAAACTGATTTATGTATATATTTTTCTCTACAATTTTTTTTAAACTTTATACCTTGTTAATTATATATCTTTCAAATTTACTACATTTTATTTTCTATGGTAAAATTCAATAAAATTCAATGTATACCCCTGAGCCTAATTGTAAAAACGTGCATTGAATTAAAAAACGTGCTTCATTTTTCAGTACATATTATTATCATTATCATTACTATTATTATTACTGATAGATTTGACAGATTCTATATGCTTCTCTCCAATTTTTCTTTATTCTTCATACCTTGTTAGTTATATATTTTTCAAATTTATTACATTCTTTATTCTATAGTAAAATTCAATAAAATTCAATGTATACCCCCGAGCCTAATTGTAAAAACGTGCTTTATTTTTCAATATATATTATTATTCTTATCATTATCATCATTATTATTATTACTGATAGATTTGACAGATTCTATATGCTTCTCTACAATTTTTCTTTATTCTTTATCCCTTGTTAGTTATATATTTTTCAAATATATTACATTCTTCATTTTATAGTAAAATTCAATAAAATTCAAAGCCTAATTGTAAAAACGTGCTTTATTTTTCAATACATATTATTATTATTATCATTATTATTATTACTGATAGATTTGACAGATTCTATATGCTTCTCTATAATTTTTCTTTATTCTTTATACCTTGTTAGTAATATATTTTTTAAATGTATTGCATTCTTTATTCTATAGTAAAATTCAATAAAATTCAAAGCCTAATTGTAAAAACGTGCTTTATTTTTCAATAAATATTATTATTATTATCATTATCATCATTATTGTTATTACTGATAGATTTGACAGATTCTATATGTTTCTCTACATTTTTTCTTTATTCTTTATACCATGTTAGTTATATATTTTTCAAATTTCTTACATTCTTTATTCTATAGTAAAATTCAATAAAATTCGAAGCCTAATCGTAAAAACGTGCTTTATTTTTCAATAAATATTATTATTATTATCATTATCATCATTATTATTATTACTGATAGATTTGACAGATTCTATAAGTTTCTCTACAATTTTTCTTTATTCTTTATACCTTGTTAGAAATATATTTTTCAAATTTATTACATTCTTTATTCTATAGTAAAATTCAATAAAATTCAAAGCCTAATTGTAAAAACGTGCTTTATTTTTAAATAAATATTATTATTAATATTATTTCGTTGATCATACCTTCTGTGTATGACTTTAATGAGATGTTGTATAGTGGCGGGATCTTCCGAATTCTTGAGTCCCTCGCAGGCGTACCAGAAATATAGCGGCCTCGCGACAGACTCGCCCTCCTGATCCAGATATTTTTTGAATAGCTGAGAGCCCTCGTGATCTTTGAGCAGACAGTAAACGTTTTTCGCCCACCGAAGACATGCCGGTGGTGTGTAGATTTCCATGGTGGTGGTACCGCAACAACCCTCTGGCTCAAACCCGAGGGGAGCCGAAGCATCGCAAGTGTCCTGAGCCGATCTTGACGCGAGGGACGAACGCCTCGGCGTCAAAACCGGACTCTGAGGACGATACCTGCTGACGTATCCTTCCGTCTCCTCTCCTGAGAAAGCAACCAAGGCAGAGCGTTTATTCATTTGATCCAGCTAACAGAAGTAGTTTAACAAATATTTTTAAATCGTCACTAAAAATTCTATGAACAAAGATATTAAATTAATAATTGTCTTACCAGGCACTGGGGGCCTTGGAGAGTTCTCATTAAAACTGCGGGCTTCGCTACGACGAGATCCACTCATCCTATCTATCGTGGCTCTCGCTTACTACTTTCCAGTCTACACTGAATTTCAATCCCCTACGCCTCCTAGTTGACATGGCTAATCCAAGCCTGAAACATAATAAACAAGAATATGATTAGTATTAATATTTTCATTTTCTTCTCAATATAATTACATTTTTTTCGTAATTATCGTTGTTATTAAAATAGTTATTCGGCTTTTTTTTGCTGTGCGTTTGTATATTTTAATAAGTGCATATTTACTATTTTTGTGTGTTTGTTGTTTTAGGTCATTGTAATCATATAGGCAAGTATGACACGATTTTTTCCTATGAATTTTTATATTAAATAATCATATAATAACTGACAAAACCAAACCAGGAAGAGAATAAATAAAAATATAATTATTATTTCTGTTATCATTTTTCATATTTTCATTTTCTTCTCAATACAATTAAATTTTTTTTTCTTTAATTACCGTTGTTATCAAAATAATAATTCGCCTTTTTTGCTGCGCGTTTGTGTATTTTGATAAGTGCAGAATTACCATTTTTGTGTGTTTGTTGTTTTAGGTAATTGTAATTATATAGACAGATATGATATGATTTTTTCCTATGAATTTTCATATTAAATAATCATATAATAACTGAACATGACAAATCCAAACCAGGAGGAGAATAAATAAAAATATAATTATTATTTATGTTATCACTTTTAGTATTTTCATTTTCTTCTCAATACAATTAAATTTTTTTTTTCCTTTATTGCTGTTGTTATCAAAATAATTATCACCTTTTTGCTATGCTTTTGTGTATTTTGATAAGAGCAAAATTACTATTTTTGTGTTTGTTGTTTTAGGTAATTGTAATCATATACGCAGATATGATATGATTTTTTCCTATGAATTTTCATATTAAATAATCATATAATAACTGAACATGACAAATCCAAACCAGGAAGAGAATAAATAAAAATATAATTATTATTTATGTTATCACTTTTAATATTTTCATTTTCTTCTCAATACAATTGAATTCTTTTTTTGTTCAATTACCGTTGTTATTAAAATAATTGTTCACCTTTTTGCTATGCTTTTGTGTATTTTGATAAGAGCAAAATTACTATTTTTGTGTTTGTTGTTTTAGGTAATTGTAATCATATAGACAGATATGATATAATTTTTTGCTATGAATTTTCATATTAAATAATCATATAATAACTGAACATGACAAATCCAAACCAGGAAGAGAATAAATAAAAATATAATTATTATTTATGTTATCATTTTTTATATTTTCATTTTCTTCTCAATACAATTAATTTATTTTTTTCCCTTCATTACCTTTGTTGTCAAAATAATTATCGCCTTTTTTGCTATGCTTTTGTGTATTTTTATAAGTGCAAATATTTCATTTTTTGTGTTTGTTGTTTTAGGTAATTGTAATTATATAGACAGATATGATATGATTTTTTGCTATGAATTTTCATATTAAATAATCATATAATAACTGAACAGGACAAATCCAAACCAGGAAGAGAATAAATAAAAATATAATTATTATTTATATTATCACTTTTAATATTTTCATTTTCTTCTCAATACAATTGTATTATTTTTTTTCCTTAATTACCATTGTTATCAAAATAATTATTCACCTTTTTTTTGCTGTGTATTTGTGTATTTTTATAAGTGCAAATATTTCATTTTTGTGTGTTTGTTGTTTTAGGTAATTGTAATTATATAGACAGATATGATATGATTTTTTGCTATGAATTGTCATATTAAATAATCATATAATAACTGAACATGACAAATCCAAACCAGGAAGAGAATAAATGAAAATATAATTATTATTTATGTGATCATTTTTAATACTTTCATTTTCTTCTCAATACAATTGAATTCTTTTTTTCTTTAATTACCGTTGTTATCAAAATAATTATTCGCCTTTTTTTCTGTGAGTTTGTGTATTTTTATAACTGCAAATATTCCATTTTTGTGTGTTTGTATTTTATGTAATTGTAATTATATAGACAGGTATAATATGATTTTTTCCTATGAATTTTCATATTAAATAACCATGTAATAACTGAACATGACAAATCCAAACCAGGAAGAGAATAAATAAAAATATAATTATAATTTATTTTATAATATCCTTCTGAATAAAACTGAATCATAAGTTTGCTTAATCAATGTTATTATAAAAATAATTTCTCATGATTTTTGTTTAATATTAATCATTAATATATAATCTATTGGCAAGTGAAAATGTATCACTTTATTTTGTATATTCTTTTACTCCATTGTAATCATATAAACTGGTATTATATGACTTTATGTTGAAGATTATTGTTTTCCTGTGACTTTTCTTTGTAAATTAATATATAATGACTTTAGCTAAGGAGTCAAAAGTCAGGCTGCGCATTTGAGAAAACAGCAGCAGCCTGAGGCTGTTGGAAATGCTATTGATCGCTCCAGAGTCGAACAAGGCAGCATTGCTCGTATTGGTAGCGAAGCTCTTCAACAAAAGCCTCTTCTAGTCCTGCTCCGCAGTTCAGCGAACCCTAGCTATGAGTCATGTTTCGATTACGCAGGCGGAGGGAGTTCTTTTCTTCCAGAAGCATCCCTGGGTAGGTTCGATCCAAGCGTACAACTCTTAACTTGGGTAGGGGTAGAGTGCGCATCTACAGACGCCTCTCCGATGAATCTGTATTTGGTCTGCGCAGCGTTGAGGCTTTGTGTGGTATTGATCGTCAAAAAAATTATGACTATCTATTGAAAACCCAAATACCAAACCCTTGCGAGGCCCTAAAATTTCTGTTATAATGGAGCCTCAGCATCCAGACAGAGCGGAACAAATATTAATATAGTTATGAGGGGGAAGCCCAATTATCCTCGGGGCAAAAAAAAAAAAAAATACTATTGTGCTCTGGAAGACTGAGGGCCTTTGTTCAGAAAAGGCCACAGATGCGGCTAGAAAAAAATAACAATTTAACTTCTAGACCAACTACTCAACTTATTCAGCTATTCAATTCTTTCAATTAAAAAAATGTCTTACGAACGGCAAAGGAATAAACAATGACGATGATGTGTCTTTGCAAATTAAAATGAAGAAATGAGCAATGAGAATCAAGAGGACAAAATTACCAAAGAAATATTTTATCCTCCAGTTTGCAAAAGTAAAATAACGTAAATACTCCGATTATCGAACATGCATTTTTAAAAATATTAACAAAGGGCAGAAATTCAAATGATTGAGAATAAGAAATGGAAGATAAGCGATAGAAGATACCTCTTAAAATTGAAGAAAGGAAATGAAGCATTGAGATCAGAGAAAGGCAAAACTACCTGGGAAATATGATCCCTCCGATCACACAAAAGGCAAAATATGAAAATGAAAAGCTGTCCATAGCAATCATCTCGCATCAGTGAACATCTACCTGCGAAGAAATATTTGTACTACATACCATAATGAAGAAAGCCCAGCAGGCAAAATTGGGCCTTTTTTGAAACTCACAAGAATCTGACGGTAGGTTGAATTTTATTGAAATTACTATCGAGAGATTTTAGGCTTTTGTCTGAGAGAATAGAAATGTTGACGCAGCGAGACCATCCAGAGAACGGCTGAACTGAAACTGAGCTAAAGCAGCGTCCTGGACAGGACGGAGGCTGACGCAGATGCTAGAGAAGGGTGCGGAGCTAGGGGTGAACTTTGGGGATCCTCGAGCATCGATTGGTTAGTACGTTACAACAATAAAGCACTTGTGTACCCCACACAATCTTTTTCAACTATTGATTCATATTCTCAGCATTTTATGCCTTAATTCGACGACCGAAGATTAAATCCTATCTTCACATATATTTTTAACGAAGGTCCTTAAAAATTGAATTCGATCATTTGTGCCGATACATTAATACAGAAAATAATCTTCGACACAAAATAATTTTGACATCCTTAACTCAGCAAAATAACAATTCAATCATGTTTAAAAAAAAACACATACACAAATTTCGGTGTTTTGGTTAAGCAAATACGAAATAATTTGATAAGAAATAACTGCATAAAGTAGTTGAAATAATTAATAACTATTGTATTTGAATTATGAAATGTTGTGATATTTATTTATTGTTCTTAACTTTAAATAATTTTGCAATTGAATATAGTCACTTGTAACTCACTTGTTATAAAAAGACATCGCTTCAAAATTGCTATTTAGGTTAATCATAGAATAGAATGATTCATTGAAAACAATCGATACTATCGATAAATCTGAAAAACCGGCTTTAGTCATCAACTGAGATTCTGACAGTTCACATTGTTGTTAACTTGACAAAATCACTTCGTAAATCTGATATATTGTTTATTTAATAAAATCCTTACATAAAAATTGTTATCTTGACTGATTATAAAACAAGAGAATAATAATTTTGTTTAAAAATGTGTTTAAGTGCATTTGATTGGTTAAGTAGAAAAAAAGGCGGGAAAATTGGGTACGAAAATTTAAACTGGCTTCATGTATATATTCCGAAGTAAAGATTGTTGTACTGTATCGAAAAAGTTATCCAAATGGGTTACATATGTCTGCTAGAATATTACGTATTTAATATTAGTTACAAAATGTGGTTAAATGCATTTGATTGGTTTAGCAGAAAAAAGGCGGGAAAATTGGGTACGAAAATTTAAAATGGCTTCATGTATATATTCCGAAGTAAAGATTGTTGTACTGTATCGAAAAAGTTATCCAAATGGGTTACATATGTCCGCTAGAATATTACGTATTTAATATAATGTTTTTTTTTAAATGTCTATTATAAGTTATTAAAAGCATCGATAAATATGATTTAGAAAAATATCAGTTTGCATTGATGGTAACTTCATAATTAATCAGGATCTTATATTACTCGATTAAATAAAATCTATTCAATAAAAATTGCTATTTTGCGTGATTAGAGAAAAAGCGAATAAGTAGTTTTAAAAAGTTCAATTTCGTAAGCGAATTGGTTACGCAGCAAATTTTGGTTAACCAAGTAATAAATAATTTGGTAAGAAAAAACTCTGCATAAAGTAGTTGAAATAATTAATACCTATTGTATTTGAATTATGAAATGTTGTGATATTTATTTATTGTTCTTAACTTTAAATAATTTTGCAATTGAATATAGTCACTTGTAACTCACTTGTTATAAAAAGACATCGCTTCAAAATTGCTATTTAGGTTAATCATAGAATAGAATGATTCATTGAAAACAATCGATACTATCGATAAATCTGAAAAACCGGCTTTAGTCATCAATCGAGATTCTGACAGTTCACATTGTTGTTAACTTGACAAAATCACTTCGTAAATCTGATATATTGTTTATTTAAAAAATTCGTTACATAAAAATTGTTATCTTGACTGATTATAAAACAAGAGAACAACAATTTAGTTACAAAATGTGGTTAAATGCATTTGATTGGTTTAGCAGAAAAAAGGCGGGAAAATTGGGTACGAAAATTTAAACTGGCTTCATGTATATATTCCGAAGTAAAGATTGTTGTACTGTATCGAAAAAGTTATTCAAATGGGTTACATATGTCTGCTAGAATATTACGTATTTAATATTAGTTACAAAATGTGGTTAAATGCATTTGATTGGTTTAGCAGAAAAAAGGCGGGAAAATTGGGTACGAAAATTTAAAATGGCTTCATGTATATATTCCGAAGTAAAGATTGTTGTACTGTATCGAAAAAGTTATCCAAATGGGTTACATATGTCCGCTAGAATATTACGTATTTAATATAATGTTTTTTTTTAAATGTCTATTATAAGTTATTAAAAGCATCGATAAATATGATTTAGAAAAATATCAGTTTGCATTGATGGTAACTTCATAATTAATCAGGATCTTATATTACTCGATTAAATAAAATCTATTCAATAAAAATTGCTATTTTGCGTGATTAGAGAAAAAGCGAATAAGTAGTTTAAAAAAAGTTCAATTTCGTAAGCGGATTGGTTACGCAGCAAATTTTGGTTAACCAAGTAATAAATAATTTGGTAAGAAAAAACTCTGCATAAAGTAGTTAAAATAATTAATACCTATTGTATTTAAATTATGAAATGTTGTGATATTTATTTATTGTTCTTAACTTTAAATAATTTTGCAATTGAATATAGTCACATGTAACTCACTTGTTAAAAAAAGGCATCGCTTCAAAATTGATATTTAGGTTAATCATAGAATAGAATGATTCATTGAAAAACGAATGTTTTTGTGAAGCGATCGATACTATAGATAAATCTGAAAAACCGGCTTTAGTCATCATTCGAGATTCTGACAGTTCACATTGTTGTTAACTTGACAAAATAACTTCGTAAATCTGATATATTGTTTATTAAAAAAATTCGTTACATAAAAATTGTTATCTTGACTGATTATAAAACAAGAGAACAACAATTTAGTTTTAAAATATGGTTAAATGCATTTGATTGGTTTAGCAGAAAAAAGGCGGGAAAATTGGGTACGAAAATTTAAACTGGCTTCATGTATATATTCCGAAGTAGTGATTGTTGTACTGTATCGAAAAAATTATCCAAATGGGTTACATATGTCTCCTAGAATATTACGTACTTAATATAATGTTTTTTAAAAAAATGTCTATGTTAAGTTATCAAAAGCATCGATAAATATGACCAAAAAAAAATATCAATTTGCATTGTAGGTAACTTCATAATTAATCAGGAGATTATATTACTAGATTAAATAAAATCTATTCAATAAAAATTGCTATTTTGCGTGATTGGAGAAAAAGTGAATAAGTATAGTTTAAAAAAGTTCAATTGCGTAAGCGGATTGGTGTCGTAGAAAAAAGGCGGGAAAATCGAGAATATTTCAATCGCGAAAATTTCAAGTGACGAAACGTAAACATCATGCATATTCGAACAGTGAAATGCTGTGTTTACCTGCTGTAAAGCGACCCTATGAATTTAATGAAACTGACTATTTTGGTTAATAAAAAATAACAGAATTATGTATTTTAAATAAATGTCTATGCTAAATAATTCAAAGCATTGATAAATGAGAAAAAAACTACCAATTCGCATTAATATCTACCATATCGCATTAATATTTTGGTTAATCAAAAAATAACAGAACGATATGTTTAAAATAAATGTCTATTAAATCATTGATCAATGAGAAAAAAAATGGCCAGATCGCATTAATATTACTTTTTAATATTATTTATATTTTCGCTAATAAAAAAGTAACAGAATTGTGTTTAGAATAAATATATATGTTAAATGATTAAAACCATTGATAAATGAAAAAAAAACTATCAATTCGCATTAATATTACTTATTAATTTTATTTGATTAAAAAGATCTGTTAAATAAAAATTGCTATTTCGGCTAATCAAAAAACAACAGAATTGTTTTTCAAATAATGGGTTATGTTAAATGAATAAAACTACCTAAACCTAATTAAAAATCTATTGAGTAAAAACTGCTATCTTGGCTGATCAGAAACCATAAGAATAATGTAAACAAAAAAAAAAATATTTCAACGCGAGTTATTTTCGTAGCAAAAAGGCGGGAAAATCGGGTGCGAAAATTTCAAGTGACGAAACGTATACACATCATGAATATTCGAACAGTGAAATGCTGCCGCCTGGTGTGAAACGACTGCACTGTGGTAACGTTGCACAGATGTTTATCGATTAGTGATTGGTTGGTGAGGGAGATTTCTCTACGTTGAATTACGCGTGGATGTAGAGGACGCAAAGGTGAATAGTGTTTTGTTTTGTTTTTTTTCCCTCGTTTTTCATTACGTTTCACTTTACCTGGCGGTGCGACGCGACGTTATTATTGCAATTAAGCGACATGACAAATTGTTGTTATAACCGGGTGGAAAACATAACCCGTCGAGCGTTTGATACGCATCGTTGGCTTGCGGGATCAAAGTCGGGTACGCGCCTCGACGGTTAATAGGAGAAAATAATAATATTAATACGATGTGAAACATATTCTCAGTGTTTCCCTCTCGTCTGTAAGCGCAATTAGTTCTATCTCTCTCTCGCACTCGCTCATGTTTAACATCGTCTTAATTTGAAGCCACGAGTCCGCAACGTTCTCTCGCTCTCTTTTCACCCTTCCAACGGATTTTGTACTTGCTTAATGATGTCCGTAAGCCTTTGAGATGTCGTGCCGCGCCGGCTCGCACGCTCACATCGCCGTAAGACATAATTAAATACTGACGTTAAATTTGAAAAAAATAAATAGAAAATACGTATCCTGAGGTGAAAGGGTCAGAGACTCTGCGAGTTAGCACCGTCGGATAGATTATGAAGCTCCTATAAATGCTTTGACATCGCGAAGTCGATAAGAATGTGTACAATATCAATTTATTGACAACAGAATTAGAGACATGAAAATTCTCTAGTACAAATAAATTATAGAGACTGATACAGATCATCGACAGTAGTGGACGCGCGGTCGGTGTGTGGCTTCGGCGGTCCCCAGAGTTAAGCAGCATTATTTGCGGCCATAACTTGGATGGGTGACCGCTTAGCCGTACACTGATTTGCGCGCCAACTGCTGAGCGGGAGGCAGTTTTTCTGAGTTTCTAATGTATTCTCATACAATAGAAACTCAGTAAAAATAAAGTCGGCTGTATCGGCCAGTTTTTCCGCAGTTTTCCTGTGCCCGCGTGCAAATGCGATACAGTAGTGTATTAGGATGAGTGGCTGCGGATAACACTCTAGGGGGGGTAAGGTAAACGGCCCTGTTTGTGACCCTGCCTCGGTTTGTGACCCCCGATAGCTATTTTACACTGTCATAAATGTAATTTACGTCGAATTTTAACCTTATTATCGCCAAATTAAAGAGCTTTTTTAATAGTTTTTGTTCTGCAATAAACAAATTTCGTAACAAATTATTTAGAAATACATTTCACCGGTGAAAGCCGTGGTATTGCGTCTCAGTGAGTTCGAATCGCTATTCCTAGACGGAGCTCACTAGGTGCATCGGTCGCGTATTTGATCGTTTCTATTCTTAAGTAAGTATAATACAACATAACAATTATATGAAAATGATCACAATAATTAGCTTTATCGACAAGAAATAGAATACTACTTAAGCTATTGATTAGTTTTTCTCGTAAACTCAAAGAGTCAATAACTCCCAACGTAATTGTGGTTATTGACGCGGTTGCTGACACTCTCAATATTTACGATTTTTACTTGTTGCTGAAAATTAGGTTAGGATTGGATACTGTATAAATTTCAACATTTAACGTTATTATGGTTTCATTTTCATTTAATTATCGATATTTTTTCCAAATAGGAGTTCGAAAAACCCGGATAGGTGTCAGAAACCCGGTACACACGGGGGTCAGGACCTACGGCGTGAGTGTCACAATCCCGGTACACGCGGGGGTCAGGACCTACGGCGTCAGTGTCACAAACCCGGTACACGCGAGGGTCACAAGCTACGACATGAGTGGTTCTGCAGGGTCAGGAACCCCGGCAGTAGACAAGCAATATTTAAAGAATGTTTTTATTAATATTCTCAACATTTTGCCTTTGAAGAATAGTCTAGTCTGTTTCAGAAGGTTTTAATGCACGTATTGAAAACGTTCATTTTCAGTTTAACAATATCACGCATCTGTAAATAACAGAAAATCGACCCCGCTGCTCTAAAGGTGTCACAAACTGGGCCGTTTACCTTATCTATGACGTGAACGGGGAAAGGGGTGTCTATGATGTAACGGGAAAAGGGGAGAGGGGCAACGTAAAAGCCTGAAGAAGGCATACGGAAAGAAACAAAAAAAAAAAAGACTGATACAGATCGATAGAATTTGAATGGGATTTATTAGTATGTTATCATTTGTATCTATTCGAACTTTGACCAATTTATACAAATTTCATCATTATTAGTTTTCTATAGTTAACATTTTATATTGAATTTACGTTTCGTCACTTGTAAATTTTAATCCGTTTGTTGTGTATCTTGTTATATCGTAAATATATGAATCAACATTAATCGTTCGTAACCAAAGAGGCATCAATAGAACGAACCTGTAATTTTCTGTCGTTTCTTAATTATAGAGAATCTATCGGAATAAATCGTATGTGTTTAGACTGAAAGAATTATCATAATCTACACTGTTATAAATATATTTTAATATATGTATTGGAAGTTCTTTTGAAGATACAGAATATTAAATTTCATTTAATATACGCGTATCCGCAAAAAAACTTCTAATACTTTATATTATTTTTCATACAAAAATTTCTAACAGTGTGTCGTAAAATCCGGATATAAATGAAACAGTTTTCTATCATTCATACAATAATTTCATGCCGATTGGCTGATTTCTCTTCTCATCGTTTCGCAGCTATAGGAACTTGAATATGATAAATATTTGAATCCAAAGATCTGTGGATGAAACTTTTTTCAATGAAAAATATAATATTATTAATATTACTCCTACCATCGCATATTTTTATAATTTTATTTAATACAAAAAATACATAATTTATAACCGACAGTAGTGGACGCGCGGTCGGTGTGTGGCTTCGGCGGTCCCCAGAGTTAAGCAGCATTATTTGCGGCCATAACTTGGATGGGTGACCGCTTAGCCGTGCACTACTTTGCGCGCCAACTGTTGAGCGGGAGGCAGTTTTTCTGAGTTTCTAATATGTTCTAATACAATAGAAACTCAGTAAAAATAAAGCTATCTGTATCGGCCAGGTTTTCCGCAGTTTCCCTGTGCCCTCGTACAAATGCGATACAGTAGTGTATTAAGGGGATGCTGGAGTAGATTTTGATACCGACTTTGGTCGGTAAATTTCCCGATTAGGACCGAAAGCAAATCCCGAAAAGGTACCGAAAGCAAAATGGCCGCACACCATATGTCAACAGACCTCTGCTGTACGATATAATTGTTTCTGGAAATTAGATATGTAAAATCAGACCGGACGTCAATTCTGTGATGATTTCTACATATTCCAAAACCATCAGAATGTTAACTACACAAGCCATATCCATATATAGTGTATACTACGGTCGCATTGCAGAGGCTCGGAGTTTTTGCCAAAAGTAAACAGCGCCACCTGTCTCCTAATAACGGAACTATATTCACGCTCTTTACCAGCTCTGAACCTGTGCGAAAAGCAAACAGTCTTTGCAATCGTAGTATACACTATTCTTGGATTTGGTTTGTGTAATCGACATTCCGACGGTTTTTAAAGGTTCAGGAATAATCAAAGAATGGGTGTCCGGTCTGATTTAACATATCTGAGTTCCAGAAACGTTTGTATCTTACCTCAAAGGACCTGTTGACATTTCGGGCGGCCATATTGTTTTTTGAGAGGTTCAGTAATATACAATTTCTTACATTTCTTGTATGTTTTGAACAGTAATTCGACCGGACACCCAAGCATGAATGTTTTTATTACATCCCTGCAAAATTTGAAGTATATTTGTAGCATATTTTCGATCAATAGTGTAAACTACGAAATCGTCTATTTTTACCGACCAAAGTCGGTAAAAAAATCTACTCCAGCATCCCCTTAAGATGAGTGGCTGCGGACAACACTCTAGGGGGGGGTCTCTATGAAGTGAATGGGGGAAGGGGTGTCTATGATGGAACGGGATAAAGAGGAGAGGGGCAACGTAAAAGCCTGAAGAAGGCATACGGAAAAGATACAAATAAAAAAAAATATATCATTTATAATAATATTATAGGATAAGGAATAAACATATAGGATTTCGATCATAAATTTATGATAAACGGACTTTCCACTTATGATATCTCTAGTTTTGGATTAATATTAACGAACTGTGATCTTCACACAAAATGTGTGTTTTTTTTTCTAAGTCCACAACATTGATTTCCTGTAAATTGTTTTAAGGTAGTTCTGTCGATACGCCGGAGTCATGAATCTCAGAGTCTATATGACATTAAAAAATAATCATACGCATCACTTTGACTGCCTCAATAATAATATCAAAAATAATCGAGAATCCTTCGAAATTGTCGTAATCAAATTAAAACGATTATTTGTAAATAGTTGATATGTTTAGTGCGGATTTGACTTCGTTTTCACGATAATTAGGTTAGGAAACGTCATTTGGCCCGGTATCGTGCACTTTGACCTTCGTTTAATTAAACATTATTTCGGAGACTTCACCTTTTTTCATGATGCATCAATACCTGAATTATTTGCGAATCCGTAGTACTTTTTATTTTTTCTCTATCTTTGATCTAAGTATGTTAATTTTCGATTTAAAGATCAATTTTTTCAGCTCTCCCGTAAGCGCCATGTAAAAAGATCGATTTTCAAGTTTTAATTGATTATTCAAATACTCGGTAATAGCCTTCAAGATTTTGTGCAAGTAAAATTGAATAGCTAAATTACAACATGTCAAAAATTCATGCATATGAGTTTGGATTGCTTTCACGACAGAACTACCTTAAAAATCAAAAGATCGGTTCTATATCGGTTCATAAAAAAATTGTTCTTCGACAGTTTTATACATTTTTGAAAAAATAAAAATAAAAGCCTAAAAAAGATACGAGCCTCATTTTTATCCGACGGAAACGTCTTTCTATCGGGAATAACGCTTTCTGATTTCGCTATTGAAATGAGCGCACGAACGTTGACCAAGGATTTAACAGAACAGGATGCAAGCCCTCTATTATTAAACTTTTCTCGAAACCGCTGGTCTTCCGGTCGGTAGAAATATTTCTCCGACTCTCACACATCGTTGGAACCGCGATATTCGACTTCGGACGCTTAACGCTCGAGAAATCGTGAATGGCCGATAAGCGCGGAGGACGAGGTGTCGAAAGAAATATGTTGGACGCCGCAACGAATATATGTTTCACGTTCGCTTCGCTACTTCGGAATCTGACTCGATTCGGACGAATGCGCGCATTCTATTGAGAAATCCCGGCGAGCTTAGCTCAGTGTATCGCATTTTGGACGAATGCGTTCCAAGCGGGGATTTCACTGGTAGCCAACACGATTCATCATATATTCAACGTCCTCGACAACGCACTTGACCGCTCGCGAGAATTTACATTTTGTAGTATAGTATCGCCGCGATTATGCGCTCTCTTCTGGCAGAATTGCACGCACGTTCCACTACTTGTCCTGTTAAATTCTTTTATAACGTTTAGGCATTTTATAATATATTTTTCTCCACTCGAACACACATGTAGAATCGCTCGTGCTTCATATTTGAAAATTTAAGGATGTGGCAGCCGGATGATAAAAATCTGTAGGAGCGAGTTGAAAATTTAGACCCTCTTCAAAACCTTCGAAATGACATATTTTACCCACTTTAATTCAACGAAGGGATTAAATTTTAAGGCGGGGGATTAAAAATCTGAAAAAAAACATTCAAATACCTCGAAGGTGATGAAAAGATTGATTTTGCATAAGAATTATTACAAAATGTTATTAACAAATGAAAATTAGAAATACACTCCAGCTGATAAATTTGTTATCTCCGATGAGTCACCGCATAGCTTGGAAATTAATTCGAGTTTTAAGAATTGTTCCAAAATAATGATCATTAAAAAAAAATGGTTGCAACAGTAGATCCAAGATCATGAACTCCCAACAATCACTTTTCGCACCGACTTAACTTGCACAAGTGAAAAAATAATATATAGTCCGACATATGGAGTTGGATTATATATAATTTTGTATAAACTCTACGTATAATCTATATGCAATTTATATATAAGACCAACTGTAGAGTTGAATTTATGTATAAATTATATATAGAGCATATATAGATTCTATATGACCAATTTTATGTTTAAAACTATATATATATTTTTTATATACTCTATATGGATTTTTTAAAACTTAAGTTGATAATTAATTGGAATTTCAAGAAATGTTCCAAAATATTGATCAATGAAAAAAAACAATTCTTGCAACAGTAGATTCAAGATCATAAACTTTCAACGACGTCTTTTTTCACCGGCGCATAGCTTAGAAATTAATTCTACTTTTAAGTATTCTTCCAAAAAATCGATTGTCAAAAAAAAATTCTTGCAACAGCAGATCCAAGATCATGCATCGAGAGAAAAAGTTTCATTGATTCACGGAAATCTTTGCCAATGAAATGAAATACTTGAATTTCAATACTATCTTTTCTTTGAATGATCTCAAACTCAATGAAAAGGAGTGATATTGATTCGAAGAAACATTTCTTTAAACCAATGAATCTTTTTCATTGATTTCAAAGATATCGTCTTTGATTCAATAAAACCTTCTTCTTACCACCTCAAAATTTCGAAACCTATTTTTTCCTGAAGTACGCGGCAGATGAAGCTCAAATTTTGTGAGTATGTAAGGAAGTACGGCAGAAATAGGCTAAGCTTGTGGCTTCTCGAAACTCGAAGCGGTTCGTTCGGGAGAACCGGAAAACAAAAAAGTGAGGTTAGGTGCAAGAGAGAGATCAATGAAAACGTTTCTTTGAACCAATGAAAACGTCTCTTTAAAACAATGAAACTGTTTCTTTATTATATGCTCACTAAGTAAATCTTTATTTACAGGGAATGAAATGTTCTCTTTGCAATTCAAATGCACTATTTCATTGAAATCAAAGAAATATTTCGTTGAAATCAATGAACAAAAAAATCAATCCACCCATTTCTTTGGTATCAATGAAATCTTTTCTCTCGGTGTGAACTCCCAACAACCTCTTTTCTCACCGGCCCATAGCTTGGAAATTAATTCCACTTTTAAGTATTCTTCCAAAAAATCGATTATCAACAAAAAAAAATTCTTGCAACAGTAGATCCAAGATAATGAACTCCCAACAACCTCTTTTCTCACCGGCGCATAGCTTGGAAATTAATTCTACTTTTAAGTATTCTTCCAAAATATCGATTATCAACAAAACAAAAATTCTTGCAACAGTAGATCCAAGATCATGAACTCCCAACAACCTCTTTTCTCACCGGCTTATAGCTTGGAAATTAATTCCACTTTTAAGTATTCTTCCAAAATATCGATTATCAACAAAACAAAAATTCTTGCAACAGTAGATCCAAGATCATGAACTCCCAACAACCTCTTTTCTCACCGGCTTATAGCTTGGAAATTAATTCTACTTTTAAGTATTCTTCCAAAAAATCGATTATCAACAAAAAAAAAATTCTTGCAAAAGTAGATCCAAGATCATGAACTCCCAATAACCTCTTTTCTCACCGGCACATAGCTTGAAAATTAATTCTACTTTTAAGTATTCTTCCAAAATATCGATTATCAACAAAATAAAAATTCTTGCAACAGTAGATCCAAGATCATGAACTCCCAACAACCTCTTTTCTCACCGGCGCATAGCTTGGAAATTAATTCCACTTTTAAGTATTCTTCCAAAATATCGATTATCAACAAAACAAAAATTCTTGCAACAATAGATCCAAGATCATGAACTCCCAACAACCTCTTTTCTCACCGGCTTATAGCTTGGAAATTAATTCCACTTTTAAGTATTCTTCCAAAAAATCGATTATCAACAAAAAAAAATTCTTGCAACAGTAGATCCAAGATTATGAACTTTCAATAACCTCTTTTCTTACCGGCGCATAGTTTGGAAATTAACTCTACTTTTAAGTATTCTACCAAAATATCGATTATCAACAAACAAAATAATTCTCGCAACAGTAGATCCAAGATCAACCTCTTTTCTCACCGGCGCATAGCTTGGAAATTAATTCCACTTTTTAAGTATTCTTCAAAAAAATCGATTATCAACAAAAAAAATTCTTGCAACAGTAGATCCAAGATCATGAACTCCCAACAACCTCTTTTCTCACCGGCGTATAGCTTGGAAATTAATTCCACTTTTAAGTATTCTTCCAAAAAATCGATCATCAACAAAAAAAAATCCTTCCAACAGTAGATCCAAGATCATGAACTCCCAACAATCTCATTTCTCGCCGGCTTTTGGTGAAGTGCGAGATCTCGAGGATGCAAGACGATCTTGCATCCTGGAGAAGTCACGAAAACAATCAATGGTCTATGACCGTTCGGTTTGTTCTTCACCACCAGAGAAAGAGAGACAGAGAAGAGTAACTAAAGACAAGAGAAGAGAAGCGAAGAGGGCTCTCCTTGCTGTTACTGCTGCTGCTGCTGCTGCTGCTGCGCGGCGTAAGCTGCCAGGCGGCATTCTTACATGAGGGCTACTAGTTTTTCAGGCCAGCGGCCTCTCCACCTTCCTTCCTTCTCTCAATCTCAATCTTTCTCCGTTTATCTTTCGTACTGCGCTCGTGTTTTCTCGATCGGCCAGGAGAGAGGAGAGAACCGCGAGCGAGGGGCAAGCAACAGAGCAAAAGCAACAGCAACAGCAGCAGCAGCAGTGAGAGAAGACCCCAACGTCTTACATCTGCCTCGCTCTCGTTCCTTCTTCTTCTTCTCTCTTCCTGGCCGCTCACGGCGAGCGGCCGTTACAAAGCGGTCGAAGCAGTTGCCGCGAGTGCGAATGAGATAAAATACTCAAAGAGAAAGAGATAGAGAGAGAGAGAAGAGAGAAAAGAGCTCGAGGCAACTCGATGCGGCATCCAACACGTATATACCTCCTCTCTCTAATACCCTCAGCACCGACAGACCGACCGCACTACTCTCTTCGTGTATGGGTCACTCCATACCAAGTGGGCCATTAATTTGCCATTACACCAATTTTTCAGTATTTAGTAAGCAATATAATGAAAATTCTGTGAAATTTTTAGAAAAATCTAGTAAGAAAAAATTAGTAAGCAATATAATGAAAATTCTGTGAAATTTTTAGAAAAATCTAGTAAGAAAAAATTAGTAAGCAATATAAAGAAAATTCTGTGAAATTTTTAGAAAAATCTAGTAAGAAAAAATTAGTAAGCAATATAATGAAAATTTTGTGAAATTTTTAGAAAAATCTAGTAAGAAAAAATTAGTAAGCAATATAATGAAAATTCTGTGAAATTTTTAGAAAAATCTAGTAAGAAAAAATTAGTAAGCAATATAATGAAAATTCTGTGAAATAGAAGACTAGAAAAATCTAGTAAGAAAAAAATAGTAAGCAATATAATAAGAATTTTGTGAAATTTTTAGAAAAATCTAGTAAGAAAAAATTAGTAAGCAATATTATGAAAATTCTGTGAAATTTTTAGAAAAATCTAGTAAGAAAAAATTAGTAAGCAATATAATGAAAATTCTGTGAAATTTTTAGAAAAATCTAGTAAGAAAAAATTAGTAAGCAATATAAAGATAATTCTGTGAAATTTTTAGAAAAATCTAGTAAGAAAAAATTAGTAAGCAATATAATGAAAATTTTGTGAAATTTTTAGAAAAATCTAGTAAGAAAAAATTAGTAAGCAATATAATGAAAATTCTGTGAAATTTTTAGAAAAATCTAGTAAGAAAAAATTAGTAAGCAATATAATGAAAATTCTGTGAAATAGAAGACTAGAAAAATCTAGTAAGAAAAAAATAGTAAGCAATATAATAAGAATTTTGTGAAATTTTTAGAAAAATCTAGTAAGAAAAAATTAGTAAGCAATATTATGAAAATTCTGTGAAATTTTTAGAAAAATCTAGTAAGAAAAAATTAGTAAGCAATATAATGAAAATTCTGTGAAATTTTTAGAAAAATCTAGTAAGAAAAAATTAGTAAGTAATATAATGAAAATTCTGTGAAATTTTTAGAAAAATCTAGTAAGAAAAAATTAGTAAGCAATATAATGAAAATTCTGTGAAATTTTTAGAAAAATCTAGTAAGAAAAAATTAGTAAGCAATATAATGAAAATTCTGTGAAATTTTTTGGAAAAATCTAGTAAGAAAAAATTAGTAAGCAATATTATGAAAATTCTGTGAAATTTTTAGAAAAATCTAGTAAGCAATATAATGAAAATTCTGTGAAATTTTTAGAAAAATCTAGTAAGAAAAAATTAGTACGCAATATAATGAAAATTCTGTGAAATTTTTAGAAAAATCTAGTAAGAAAAAATTAGTAAGCAATATAATGAAAATTCTGTGAAATTTTTAGAAAAATCTAGTAAGAAAAAATTAGTAAGCAATATAATAAAAATTCTGTGAAATTTTTAGAAAAATCTAGTAAGAAAAAATTAGTAAGCAATATAATGAAAATTCTGTGAAATTTTTAGAAAAATCTAGTAAGAAAAAATTAGTAAGCAATATAATGAAAATTCTGTGAAATTTTTAGAAAAATCTAGTAAGAAAAAATTAGTAAGCAATGTAATGAAAATTCTGTGAAATTTTTAGAAAAATCTAGTAAGAAAAAATTAGCAAGCAATATAATGAAAATTCTGTGAAATTTTTAGAAAAATCTAGTAAGAAAAAATTAGTAAGCAATATAATGAAAATTCTGTGAAGTTTTTAGAAAAATCTAGTAAGAAAAAAGTAGTAAGCAATATAATGAAAATTCTGTGAAATTTTTAGAAAAATCTAGTAAGAAAAAATTAGTAAGCAATATAATGAAAATTCTGTGAAATTTTTAGAAAAATCTAGTAAGAAAAAATTAGTAAGCAATATAATGAAAATTCTGTGAAATTTTTAGAAAAATCTAGTAAGAAAAAATTACTAAGCAATATAATGAAAATTCTGTGAAACTTTTAGAAAAATCTAGTAAGAAAAAATTAGTAAGCAATATAATGAAAATTCTGTGAAATTTTTAGAAAAATCTAGTAAGAAAAAATTAGTAAGCAATATAATGAAAATTCTGTGAAACTTTTAGAAAAATCTAGTAAGAAAAAATTAGTAAGCAATATTATGAAAATTCTGAGAAATTTTTAGAAAAATCTAGTAAGAAAAAATTAGTAAGCAATATAATGAAAATTTGATGAAATTTTTAGAAAAATCTAGTAAGAAAAAATTAGTAAGTAATATAATGAAAATTCTGTGAAATTTTTAGAAAAATCGGAATGGTCTGTCTTAACGAAAAAAAAAAAAAAATGATTACTTCATTTTGTCAAAAATATGGGGGAATTTTTTTTTTGAGCGGCTGTGGAAATTTTGTTATTAAATAGCACATTCAAAAACTTAAATTTGATACACGAACAAATTTTTTGTACAATCGGTATACTTGAATATACAGCGAATTGAAAAAAATGAAATAAAAAAATCGTAACCCTATAACTCATGACTGGGGTGGATCACACCCCACGCGGACTTTGAACTACGCTCTTAAGGTGGGTGGAGGTCAAAATAGCAAATGGTTGAAATAGGGATTTTCAAAATAAGGAACGTCTGAATCTAGAATGGCCATCATTATGAAATTCGCAATTTCAGCCATTCGCTATTTTGACCGCCATCTTATTTTAAAATGCAATCAAAATAGCGAATGGTTAAAATAACGAATTTCATAATAATGGCCATTTTATATTTAAACGTTCCTTATTTTGAAATTTGCTATTTTAGCCATTTGCTATTTTGGTCATTCGCTATTTTGACCCCCACTCCCTAAGGTAACCAGCGATGTTATCATCTCCGGACCTTAACCATAATTCAATTTAAACCTTTAGGAAAAGTGTCACGTCGGTCGCGACTTCCGTTGCTTGTTGATATTTACACTGTACAGTCTTGAATTTGGTGTGGGGTGTGATACACCCCAGTCCGAGGTAAAATTTCAGATTGTTAAGTTAATTTTATTTTACTTTTCGAAATCACTATAATTGATATATTATTACGTAATTTGATTATAATAATCACAAATGTTATTTACAAATAAAAATAAAAGTATCGTGTGTCAAGACGATAAATTATTATTTTGCGGTGACTACGCCTCAGCCGATTGGATAGTTTTCGTTTTGATAACTTTTTCAACCTTTTTGTATGAAATAGTAATAAATTTTTTTATTTAAATACAATTTTTCGTGGCTTTTTCCGTTAATCAATTTGCATGTTTTCCTGATTTTCAATGTCTTAAATAAATAGACTTTTGTTTTAAAGAAACATAGTGATCGTATTTTTTCCCGATAGTCTGGAATGTCGTCTTCAAAACGCCGTTTGAAATTTGAAAATCGGTGAATCGGTTGAATAGATAGAATTTTTTATTCAAGAAATGAGGTTTTTGGTGATTAGTTCTGTTTCTTAGACTTCAAATGGATTTTTCATTAAATAAATGTTAATTAAATCGAATGAATCATACACTGTTCTCTTTCTTATAAACACACGAAGAAATTAATATATGATAAAGTCCATTTATTTTCATAGGACCGATTTTTAAATCAAGAATAGCGTAGGGTTAAAAATTACACTAAAAAAATTAAATTTTATACAGAAACAAATTTTTTTTACGATCGGTAATTTTGAATATACAGTAAATTGAAAAAAAAAGTGGAATAATAAAAATCGTTATTAAATTTTGAGAAAACTATAGGTGCTAAAATTCCGAACAACTTTTGAACGGTTTTAACAACCGTGCTAAATTTTTTAATATATAGCGAATTGAAAAAAAAAGTGAAATAAAAAAAATCGTTATTAAATTTTGGGCAAACTATAGGTGCTAAAATTCTGAAATAATTTATGGATGTTCGTGATACCCTAAACAACTTTTGAAAAAAAAATGATGAACACTTTTTTTATAATTTTAGCAACCATGCTAAATTTTTTAATATACAGCGAATTGAAAAAAAAGTGAAATGAAAAAAATCGTTATTAAATTTTGGGCAAACTATAGATGCTAAAATTCTGAAATAATTTATGGATGTTCGTGATACTCTAAACAACTTATGAAAAAAATGATGAACACTTTTTTTTAATGATTTTAGCAACCATGCTAAATTTTTTAATATACAGCGAATTGAAAAAAAAGTGAAATGAAAAAAAATCGTTATTAGATTTTGGGCAAACTATAGATGCTAAAATTCTGAAATAATTTATGGATGTTCGTGATACTCTAAACTATTGAAAAAAATGATGAACACTTTTTTATGGTTTTAGCAACGATGCTAAATTTTTGAATATACAGCGAATTGAAAAAAACGTGAAATCAAAAAAGTCGTTATTAAATTTTGGGCAAACTGTAGGTGCTAAAATTTTGAAATAATTTATGGATGTTCGTGATACTCTAAACTATTGAAAAAAATTATGAACACTTTTTTATGGTTTTAGCAACGATGCTAAATTTTTTAATATACAGCGAATTGAAAAAAAAAACAAATGAAAAAAATCGTTATTAAATTTTGGGCAAACTGTAGGTGCTAAAATTCTGAAATAATTTATGGATGTTCGCGATACCCTAAACAGCTTTTGAAAAAAATTATAAACAGTTTTTTAATGGTTTTTTGGCAACCATGCTAAATTTGGTATGCAATGACCCACTTGGTATGGAATAACCTGTATATAAAGCAGCCTCCATCTCTTTCTCTCGCTTTCGGACCTTGCTTATCACCCCTTCGATTAGCATTCTTTCGGAAAACAAGGCACACCGCCTACGAGGCACCATGAAGATGATAGAAAAAGAAGATTGTGAAAAAGGTTCTTTGCGACGCCTTTCATATATACGCGAAGATACCGCGCGGAATCTCAAAAGAAACGAGTCGGGGCTCCATCCGACATGTTTTTACTGCAGTCGTTGCAAGGAGCGGTTGAGCGCTGTATTTTCTCTCTCTCTCTCAATCTCCGTTTCTGTGTCTCGCGGTACGGTATTTGGAAATTGCAATCCTTAAAGACTTTGAACGTCTCTGAAAAGTTTTTCTCCCTCGAATCATCATCGTCTCGAGTTTCGTAGTTTTTATTTTTATTTTTTAATTTTTGTTGGGTTTAAAACTGTCGGTGTGATACAGAGGGAATCATAATTACAGGGATATCTTGTTAATAGCGCTCGGCAAGATTGGCGATTGCCAAGCGTCCCGAACATTAAGGAGGTTCGAGCGCTTCACACGCTGATTTCAGTGCTACGATTTTTAAAAAGTGTTTCTACAATTTTTAGTGATTCTTTTCACTGTTCTAAAGGGCGTCTTGCACAGCAGCATGTGTTAATATATAAATACATTCACAGTTACGTTAAGAAAGAAAAAAAAATCGACTGATATATGGTAATATTCGAGGTGAGGTTTTTTCATACAGGATTTTAAGGCAATACGTCGTTCCTACAGAACACGATTCTACACATCACCGACTCAACACCACCGACTCTACACAATGGCAATTCGACACATGCGTCGATTCAACACAACAGCAACTGTACACATCACCAACTCGACGCATGCCTCAATTCGACACAACCCCAATTCTACACAGCCCCGATTCTACACAGTCACAACTGTCACGAGCCAAATGCACAACGGCAATACTCTACACAGCTCCGATTCTACACAGGCACAAATGTCACGAGCTAAATTCACAACGGCAATACTCTACACAGCTCCGATTCTACACAGGCACAAATGTCACAAGCTAAATTCACAACGGCAATACTCTACACAGACCCGATTCTACACAGACACAACTGTCACGAGCTAAATTCATCAAAGTCCAGATTCAACACATCACCGATTCTACACCGTCACCAATTCACATCCAATCAACGTATGTCGTTCAAGTATTCCAACTCATCGGCGCACTATGATTGGATGAGAGTTGGTGACGGTGTAGAATCGGTGATGTGTTGAATCGGGACTTAGGTGAATTTAGATCGTGACAGTTGTGCCTGTGTAGAAACGGGGCTTTGTAGAGTATTGCCGTTGTAAATTTAGCTCGTGACATTTGTGCCTGTGTAGAATCGGAGCTGTGTAGAGTATTGTCGTTGTGCATTTGGCTCGTGACAGTTGTGACTGTGTAGAATCGGGGCTGTGTAGAATTGGGGTTGTGTCGAATTGAGGCATGTGTCGAGTTAGTGATGTGTCGAATTGGTGATGTGTATTTGGCTCGTGACAGTTATGACTGTGTAGAATTGGGGTTGTGTCGAATTGAGGTATGTGTCGAGTTGGTGATGTGTACAGTTGCTGTTGTGTTGAATCGAGGCATGTGTCGAATTGCCGTTGTGTAGAGTCAGTGGTGTTGAGTCGGTGATGTGTAGAATCGAGTTGTGTAGAAACGACGTATTTCCGATTTTAAAGGAATAAGACATAATATTAGGCAGATTGTGGCGAGCAATAGATCGTTGTGTTTATCAAAAGATTCTGCATCAATTCATCCCTGCGATTTTTAAATATTATCGGTCGTTAAAGTTACAATCGTACAAATTTAAACTAACCTAAGTTTAGGTATTTAAATGGTTGTAACTAATGAGCAATTAATACGATCAATAATCTTGTTAGTGAATCAATAAAGCATCTTTCAATTCACAAAATGACCCATCGTTCATCAGAATCGGACGAAGACTTTTTGTTTATTTGCTAAAAAAACAATTACGTTTTTTCCGTAAGTTGCGTTTTATTGGTAAATTATATTCTAATTTCATGGCTATGAATATTTCCCTATGTTAAGAACATATGTTGTTGAGCAAAAGATTCTCCAAAAGACTAAAAAATTTCAAGAATTATTAAAAAATTTCGTTCTGATTTTAATATTCCGAATTGCTTGAACCTCCTTAACTATTGCATAGAATCCGACATATTTGGTTAGCTGAGATTAAAAAAAATAATGTTCAACCTCAATAGGTCCGTTTGCAATTTTTTAAGGTTAAACAAAAGATATTTTCTCGTGAAAATAGTGAAAGAACACTTGTGACGGTTTGAAATGAGAATTCCTTTTTTACAGCCTCGTAAAAGGTGGCCGAGGCACGTACGTGTTTCTGTATCTAGTTTTATGCTACCATCAAGGAACTTGGCCGATGATGAAACGCAGAGACAACTGACGACTTGCTTCGAGTCTCTGTCTTACATTTATTATAGACGGAATAGCGAGTTGTTATTTTTACAAGATAACGTTTTTTTTATGTTTGTCGTACATGCATAAAGTTCATGAGTTTGGTATTATGGCTACTAAAATTATCTCTTGTCTCAAATATATACTTTTTTTTTTAAAGCTTTGGGTGGGCTAACTTAAGTGCCAATTCCTGGTACTATTTGACCCTGAGGATTAGTTTGAACATTTTCTTATTTTTATTTACCACTATTTTTTTAATGTGAGTAAATTCCTCGCATTTCTTTTTTTCAACCCTTCTACGGTGCTTGAAATAAATTTTAATTTATTCTAGCACTAAATAATATTATCTTAATCTGGTACGATTTGATCCTGAAGATTGGTTTGAACATTTTCTTCTTTTTATTCGCTACTATTTTTTTAAATGTGGATAAATTCCTTGCATTTTGTTTTATCGTTTTTTGCTTCCTCATAGAGGAGCTTTGTTTTCGTGAAAATTTTTTTTTTTGAGAATTTCATGTCAGTACACTCAGAATAGTCCAAAACGTCGAGAAAAGTGATTTAGAAAAAATGTCTGTATGTGTGTGTGTGTGTGTGTGTGTGTGTGTGTGTGTGTGTGTATGTTACACGCTTAAAAAATGTAATCCTTTATAACTCGGGAACACCTCGAGATATAGAGCTGAATTTTACACCATAGATAGAGGGGTCAATCCTCATCGTTCATACCAATTTTTGTAAAAATCCCCATGATCATTAAATTTTTACGCGGTTTTGAATTTTTTCAAAAATGTCTGTTAACGCGATAACTCTTTTAATTTTCGAGATATTAAGCTCAAAATTGGTATGTACGTGAGCTTTCATACACCGGTGATCCCTATTAAATTTGGTTAAGATCGGTTGAAACGTTAAAATTTTATGAGATTTTGATTTTTTGAATTTTTTGATTTTTCTTCTGCGATGCGAATTTTGGTATCAAATATCGAGCTGGGAGTCAAATGAGTGCCAAATTCATGATTAACAGAAAAATACGTCAGATATAGCACAAAAATGTTGAACGATAACATATTTTCATAGCGATGTTGTACAGTCTATATTGCGAAAAGTAGCGATTTATGTCGTACAAACTAGCCATATCCTTGTTTCCCAATAAAATTTCGGAAACCACCGATTTCTATCATGTTCTACAAAAAAAACAGAGAAGATAGAGTATTCAAGGGAGTTTCTGAACCGTTTGTCCTTATTATATTTTCACAAAGCGAGAGTGTGCGCTTATTTATATTTATTTAAAACAAGGATGCAAAGCAGAACCTTGCACATTGCTTCCTCATTATATTTCGCTTTTTACAAAGCTTCCTCTATGAGGAAGCCAAAATCAATTCCCATACTTCCTCTTAGAGGTTGCTTTGTAAAAAGCGAAATATAATGAGGAAGCAATGTGCAAGGTTCTGCTTTGCATCCTTGTTTTCTTTTCAACCCTTCTATGGTGCTTGAAATAAATTTTAATTTACTCCAGCACTAAATACTATTATCTTAATCTGGTAGAATGTGATCCTGAAGATTGGTTTGAACATTTTCTTCTTTTTATTTGCTACTATTTTTTTAAATGTGAATAAATTCCTTGCATTTCGTTTTATCGTCTTTTTTTTCAACCCTTCTACGGTGCTTGAAATAAATTTTCATTTACTCCAGCACTAAATACTATTATCTTAATCTGGTAGAATTTGATCCTGAAGATTGGTTTGAACATTTTCGTCTTTTTATTCGCTACTATTTTTTTGAATGTGAATAAATTGCTTCCATTTCGTTTTATCATCTTTTCTTCTTTTCAACCCTTCTACGGTGCTTGAAATAAATTTTCATTTACCCGAACACTAAATCCTATTCTCTTAATCTGGTACTTAAGTTAACCCACTAGTTAACTTAACAGCTGACTCTGAAGATTAGTTTGAATATGTTTTGTGATTCGCTACTATGTTTTTAATCTGAATAAATTCCTTGCATTTCGTTTTATCTTCTTTTTCTTTAACCATTCTACCGTGCTTGAAATAAATTTTCATTTACTCCAGCACTAAATACTATTATCTTAATCTGGTACAATTTTATCCTGAAGATTAGTTTGAACATTTTCTTCTTTTTATTCGCTATTATTTTTTTAAATGTGAATAAATTGCTTCCATTTCGTTTTATCGTCTTTTTCTTCTTTTCAACCCTTCTACAGTGCTTGAAATAAATTTTCATTTACCCGAACACTAAATCCTATTCTCTTAATCTGGTACTTAAGTTAACCCGCCAGTTAACTTAACAGCTGACTCTGAAGATTAGTTTGAATATGTTTTGTGATTCGCTACTATGTTTTTAATCTGAATAAATTCCTTGCATTTCGTTTTATCTTCTTTTTTTTTAACCCTTCTACGGTGCTTGAAATAAATGTTAATTTACTCCAACACTAAATACTATTATCTTAATCTGGTAGAATTTGATCCTGAAGATTGGTTTGAACATTTTCGTCTTTTCATTCGCTACTATTTTTTTTAATGTGAATAAATTGCTTCCATTTCGTTTTATCGTCTTTTCTTCTTTTCAACCCTTCTACGGTGCTTGAAATAAATTTTTATTTACCCAAACACTAAATCCAATTCTCTTAATCTGGTACTTAAGTTAACCCACCAGTTAACTTAACAACTGACCCTGAAGATTAGTTTGAATATGTTCTTTTTGTGATTCGCTACTATGTTTTTAATGTGAATAAATTCCTTGGATTTCGTTGTATCGTCATTTTCTTCTTTTCAACCCTTCTACGGTGCTTGAAATAAATTTTCATTTACTCGAGTACTGAATATTATTCTCTTAATCCGTTACTGTGGCGCAGTGGCTAAAGTGCTTGCCTCTAAACCAAAGTATCGGTAGGTCGAGGGTCTGAATTCCGGTGCCGTAGTTTCGTTGAAAATAAAAATATTCTGACGGGATGTAGCTTCAGGTATACATGCAATACCTGCGGCCCGAATGTTTACGTTTTGGCGAAACGCGACTAGCTCGGGCATCGTAAAGAGAACTTAAGAGGACGGTAAAAGCTGTTTTCGTTCCCTTAAAACGATCAATATAGAATTTGGTTGCTACTTTCCTGCAATTATTTCTTCCTCTGACTTTTGCCGACGTGAAGATGATATTGAAAAAGAAGATATTGAAAAAAATTAACGAGCTAAGTAAATTTGAAAAAAAAAAAAAAAATGTTAATTGCTATGGCAGCGTAATACAAAAAATATAACTCTTTTATTAAGACGTTTCGTCCATAAATATTAATTTAACAAAAATGCATATAAATTATTATTCATTTAATTACATGCAAATTTTTATATTTTTTCCCCGTAAGTGAAATAAGATCCTGAAATAGTCACTACATAAAAATCTTAAGAAAAAGCTTCACGTTTATTATAGGGTAAATGTAATAAATCTTCATTAATTTGCAATTCAAAAATCCAATTAGGTGAAATTCGGACCATTCTTTTTTTAATTTTCCGTCCAAGCACTAATTTGCATGGAATTTATTTAGTGGTTCAATTTCTTATACAAAAAGTTAAATAAAATAAAAAATAAAAAATTTGATTAAAAATTGTCTCGTATATGAATCAAAGAATTATTGCAATAAACTGTTTTTGCATTCTGCTGTATCTCTTGAAACTCATTCCATATACAGCCCGGAGGCCATCGGCACTTTCTTGATCGAACCCTAATACCATTACAAGCTAACTGATAAATAAAAAAGGAGCCCCACGAAATGAGCAGATTTATGATGTTAATAAATTCATTAATAATCCTCGCGGCGAATATCACATAGCGAGCAAAGAGGCACCATATACGCCCACACGATCATTATACCGCATTTTTATCCCAAAGTAACCGACTCGCAGCGCGAGTTGTAGCCAGTAAGTGAGACCGGGGCTAGTTGGCTCAGTTTTTGTTTTCGATTTTTAAATCTTTTAATTGACTGCCTATAGCACATTAAAATCATAGTCATTTTGTTTCGAGAGCCGTTGAAGTACCCTTAAAAATTTGAATCCCTTCCTCAATCGAAAAGTTGCAGCGCGAATATTTTTCTACAAATAAGTAATTTCAATAATTATATTGTGATCCGAATTTCCTCCTCGTGGAAAAAGTTGATTCAAGAAAAAAATACCAAACACTGTTAAAAATATTTTGAAGATTAATATATGTATTGGAAGTTCTTTTCCAGATACGGTATATTAAATGGCATTTAATATACAGATATGTTGTAAGATTTCAATAATTATATTGTAAAGACAATTTTTATGAAATGTTTAGAATACTGTATATTAATTATACAACATTTTTTTTTGTATATTAATTAATATTTGTTTATTAAATTTAATATACGCGTATTCGAAAAAAAACTTTCAATACTTTATATTAATTTTCATACAAACATTTCTAACAGTGAAATACACGGAATGATTTGTAAGTGCGATCCATATTATTGTTATAAAAGCATTTTTGATAAGCTTTTGAATGATCATAAAGAATCAGTGGAAATGCAGAATATTGATCCCATTTTCATTTTTTTTTCATGACATACACTACAAAAAAAATCTACTTGAAATTTAGTGTACTTTTACTGGAATATTTTATTCATAAATTATTATACTAAATTTAGTATACAAATGTAATGTAAAATTAATGTATGGTACAGCACATTCAATAATTTACTTTAATTTTACAGTAAAGGTAATTGAATTTTAATAATTTGCTTTAATTTTACTGGAAAAGTACATGAATTTTATACCACAATTGTATATTAAATTTCGATGACGAGTTTATGAATAAAAACTTGCAATCTTTTCTAACAGTGTAGAAATATCTCCACTTATCCGTGAGAAAAATTTCGCACAATGCATAGAGCATATTTATATGTGTAATTTGATTTCTATAATTTGCCAAAAAACGATAATTTTTTTTTCAAACATCCAATTGTCGATTTTTTGTTATATGGTGCCTCACCATATACGCCCACACGATCATTATACCGCATTTTTATCCCAAAGTAACCGACTCGCAGCGCGAGTTGTAGCCAGTAAGTGAGACCGGGGCTAGTTGGGTCAGTTTTTGTTTTCGATTTTTAAATCTTTTAATTGACTGCCTATAGCACATTAAAATCATAGTCATTTTGTTTCGAGAGCCGTTGAAGCACCCTCAAAAATTTGAATCCCTTCCACAATCGAAAAGTTGCAGCGCGAATATTTTCCTACAAATAAGTAATTTCAATAATTATATTGTGATCCGAATTTCCTCCTCGTGGAAAAAGTTGATTCAAGAAAAAAATACCAAACACTGTTAAAAATATTTTGAAGATTAATATATGTATTGCAAATTCTTTTCCAGATACGGTATATTAAATGTCATTTAATATACAGATATGTTGTAAGATTTCAATAATTATATTGTAAACACAATTTTTATGAAATATTTAGTATACTGTATATTAATTATACAACAATTTTTTTTGTATATTAATTAATATTTGTTTATTAAATTTAATATACGCGTATTCGAAAAAAAAATTTCAATACTTTATATTAATTTTCATACAAAAATTTCTAACAGTGAAATACACGGAATGATTTGTAAGTGCGATCCATATTTTTGTTGTAAAAGCATTTTTAATAAACTTTTGAATGATCATAAAGAATCAGTGGAAATGCAGAATATTAACCCCATTTCCATTTTTTTTTCATGACATACACTGCAAAAAAATCTACTTGAAATTTAGAATACTTTTACTGGAATATTTTATTCATACATTATTATACTAAATTTAGTATACAAATGTAATGTAAAATTAATGTATGGTATAGCACATTCAATAATTTACTTTAATTTTACTGGAAAAGTACATGAATTTTATACCACAATTGTATATTAAATTTCGAAGACGAGTTTATGAATAAAAACTTGCAATCTTTTCTAACAGTGTAGAAATATCTCCACTTATCCGTGAGAAAAATTTCGCACAATGCATAGAGCATATTTATATGTGTAATTTGATTTCTATAATTTGCCAAAAAACGATAATTTTTTTTTCAAACATCCAATTGTCGATTTTTTGTTATATGGTGCCTCACCATATACGCCCACACGATCATTATACCGCATTTTTATCCCAAAGTAACCGACTCGCAGCGCGAGTTGTAGCCAGTAAGTGAGACCGGGGCTAGTTGGGTCAGTTTTTGTTTTCGATTTTTAAATCTTTTAATTGACTGCCGATAGCACATTAAAATCATAGTCATTTTGTTTCGAGAGCCGTTGAAGCACCCTCAAAAATTTGAATCCCTTCCTCAATCGAAAAGTTGCAGCGCGAATATTTTTCTACAAATAAGTAATTTCAATAATTATATTGTGATCCGAATTTCCTCCTCGTGGAAAAAGTTGATTCAAGAAAAAAATACCAAACACTGTTAAAAATATTTTGAAGATTAATATATGTATTGGAAGTTCTTTTTCAGATACGGTATATTAAATGTTATTTAATATATAGATATGTTGTAAGATTTCAATAATTATATTGTAAAGACAATTTTTATGAAATGTTTAGAATACTGTATATTAATTATACAACAATTTTTTTTTGTATATTAATTAATATTTGTTTATTAAATTTAATATACGCGTATCCGAAAAAAAAACTTCCAATACTTTATATTAATTTTCATACAAAAATTTCTAACAGTGAAATATACGGAATGATTTGTAAGTGCGATCCATATTTTTGTTGTAAAAGCATTTTTAATAAACTTTTGAATGATCATAAAGAATCAGTGGAAATGCAGAATATTAACCCCATTTCCATTTTTTTTTTCATGACATACACTGCAAAAAAATCTACTTGAAATTTAGTGTACTTTTACTGGAATATTTTATTCATAAATTATTATACTAAATTTAGTATATAAATGTAATGTAAAATTAATGTATGGTACAGCACATTCAATAATTTACTTTAATTTTACAGTAAAGGTAATTGAATTTTAATAATTTGCTTTAATTTTACTGGAAAAGTACATGAATTTTATACCACAATTGTATATTAAATTTCGATGACGAGTTTATGAATAAAAACTTGCAATCTTTTCTAACAGTGTAGAAATATCTCCACTTATCCGTGAGAAAAATTTCGTATAATGCATAATGCATATTTATATGTGTAATTTGATTTCTATAATTTGTTAAAAATCGGTAATTTTTTTTTCAAACATCCAATTATTTATTTTTTATTTCACAGATGTAGAAATTTGTTTTTAGTGATTCCAGATGCAAATTGCAAACTGCAATCCATATCTTTATTATAACAGCATTTTTAATAAACTTTTATATGAATAATCATAAACAATTAGTGGAAATGCAGAATATTGCCTCCATTTTCATTTTCTTTTTACATAACATAGGCACATCTCTGCTTATTCGTCAGAAAAATTTCGCACGATGCATAATGCACATTTATATGCGTAATTTGATTTCAATAATTTGTTAAAAAACGATAATTTTGCTTTCTCATAGAGGAAGCTTTGTTTTCATGAAAACATTTTTTTTTTCGAGATTTTCATGTCAGTACACTCAGAATGGGCCAAAACGTCGAGAAAAGTGATTTAGAAAAAATGTCTGTATGTGCGTGTGTGTGTATGTGTGAATGTTACACGATCGAAAAGTGTAAACCTTAATAACTCGGGAATGCCTTCAGATATCAAGCTGAAATTTGGACCATAGATAGAGGGATCAAGCCTCATCGTTCATACAGATTTTTGTTAAAATCCACCTCATTGTTAAATTATTACGCGTTTTTTAATTTTTTGAAAAATGTCTGTTTACGCGATAACTCTTTCAATTTTCGAGATATTGATCTTAAAATTGGTATGAATGTGAGCTTTCATACGCCGGTGATTGCTATTGAATTTGGTTAAGATCGGTTGAACCGTTAAAATTTTATGGTGTTTTGAATTTTTGAAATAATTGACATTATCGCTCTGTTGTAACTTTTGCAAAACTTAAGATAGCGAGCTCAAATTTTGTATATAAATGAAACAATATTCAGCCATTATATATGTATAATTTAGTGACGAACGGTATGAAATTTTTGATTTTATGGAATGTTGAATTATTTTTAAAAATATACATTATCACATTCACTTTCGGAAACGCTCTAATAATCAAGAAATAACGTAATAACGAAATAGAAAACGCGTGTCCATAACATGTATATTTATCTAATTAAAACAAGGATGCAAAGTAGAACCTTGCACATTGCTTCCGCATTATTTTTCGCGTTTTACAAAGCTTCCTCTATGAGGAAGTCAAAAATTGAATAATATACTTCCTCCGAGAGGTAGCTTTGTAAAACGCGAAAAATAATGAGGAAGCAATGTGCAAGGTTCTACTTTGCATCCTTTTCTTTTTCAAGCATCCAATTGTCTATTTTTTGTTTCACAGGTGCAGACATTTTTTTTTTAGTAATTCCAGATGCAAATTGCGAGCTGCAAAATTTCCTCAAAACGGAAACAAGGATAAGGTCATGGCCAAAGTATACAACAGATTAATTAATTAATGCGTTAAATAAATTGAAAAAAAAAAAAAAAAAAAAAAAAAAAAAAAAAAAAAAAAAAAAAAAAAAAAAAAAAAAAAACAACATGAATAAATTGTTGTCAAAATTTGGAAAATTACCGTTGTTTTTTTATTCACTTAAAAAAAAAACAAAAAATCCACAAAATTACCTAATTTTCGGTCTCCTAAAGTACACGGAGAAAAAAATATAGTTGAATGTTGAATAAATATTTAGTTTCTTCAATAATCGTTAGATTCAGTTGTCTAAAATTTATTTGCGGTAACCAAAATATTTGTTATACCAAGAAAAAAAAAAAAAAACATTTGAACGTGGGTGTACGCTAAATTAGTCTATTCAACTAGTGTAGTTGATTCACTTAAACGCGTTTGACCATATTTGCCCATGATGCAACTAACCCCAGTCTCCCCTATCATAATCATTGAAAGTCTCCAGTGGAGAATGAGCGAAAGCAGCTGGAAAACGACGAGAGACGACGCGACACAGCGCCGCGGTGTGTTCCTTTGATCCGGAACGTCGCGCATCACGAGAGGATTACCGCGCGAGTTGAAGGTGAATGGCTATAGAGTGGAAAGAGACGGAGAAACGAGTGAGATAGTTTTATAAACGGACGGCGGTGGTCCTCTCCACACGATCCACCAATCTTTTTCATCCTTCCCGTGACTGACTCTCGAGAATGTGGATGAGATACATACTTTTGTCAAAAAATAAGTCGCCGCGTAGCGCTTATGCCGCGGGCCGTTAAGAAATTTTGCTCTCTCTCAGTGACGGAGACTGAACGTGTAGAGAGAAGCAAAGCGAGGAGGAGGAGAAGAAGAAGGCGAAGAGCAGCACGCAGGTAAGTCGAACCCCGAGTTGCGAGAAAGACCGAAGAATCTAGTGAATATGAGGCATTCCATATCAGTTCGACCACATAAAAAAAAAAAATTTTTGAAGACTTTTCTTAAATATCAGATTCTATAATTCTAACAGATTCACCAAATTTTTAATTGTTTAAACAATGTTTGGTTTTTCTTTTCAGTCATTTATTATTTTATAAACATAAAAATTTTGAAGACTTTTCTAAAAAATCAGATTCTATAATTCCAACAGAATCACCAAATTTTATATTATTTAAAAAATGTTTGGTTTTTCTTTTCAGTCATTTATTATTTTATAAACATAAAAATTTTGAAGACTTTTCTAAAAAATCAGATTCTATTATTCTAACAGATTCACCAAATTTTTAATTGTTTAAACAATGTTTGGTTTTTCTTTTCAGTCATTTATTATTTTATAAACATAAAAATTTTGAAGAATTTTCTAAAAAATCAGATTCTATAATTCCAACAGATTCACCGAATTTCAAATTATTTTTAAAATGTTTGGTTTTTTTTTCAATCATTTATTATTTAATAAAAATAATAATTTTGAAGACTTTTCTAAAAAATCAGATTTTATAATTCCAGCAGATTCACCAAATTTCAAATTATTTGAAAAATGTTTGGTTTTTCTTTTCAGTCATTTATTGTTTTATAAACATAACAATTTTGAAGTCTTTTCTTAAAAATCAGATTCTATTATTCCAACAGATTCATCAAATTTCAAATTATTTAAACAATGTTTGGTTTTTCTTTTCAGTCATTTATTATTTTATAAACATAAAAATTTTGAAGAATTTTCTAAAAAATCAGATTCTATAATTCCAACAGATTCACCAAATTTCAAATTATTTAAACAGTGTTTGGTTTTTCTTTTCAGTCATTTATTATTTTATAAACATAAAAATTTTGAAGAATTTTCTAAAAAATCAAATTCTATAATTCCAACAGATTCACCAAATTTCAAATTATTTTTAAAATGTTTGGTTTTTCTTTTCAATCATTTATTATTTTATAAACATAAAAATTTTGAAGACTTTTCTAAAAAATCAGATTCTATTATTCCAACCGATTCACCAAATTCCAAATTATTTAAAAAATGTTTGGTTTTTCTTTTCGATAATTTATTATTTAATAAAAATAAAAATTTTGAAGACTTTTCTAAAAAATCAGATTCTATAATTCCAATAGATTCACCGAATTTCAAACTGTTTAAACGATGTTTGGTTTTTCTTTTCAGTCATTTATTATTTTATAAACATAAAAATTTTGAAGGCTTTTCTAAAAAATCAGATTCTATAATTCCAACAGATTCACCAAATTTCAAATTATTTTTAAAATGTTTGGTTTTTTTTCAATCATTTATTATTTGGTATAATAAATAATTTTGAAGACTTTTCTTAAAAAACCAGATTCTATAATTCCAACAGATTCACCAAATTTCAAATTATTTAAAAAATGTTTGGTTTTTCTTTTCAATCATTTATTATTTTATAAACATTAATATCTCGAAAATGGTTTACTCTATCTACAATTTCAAAAAAAAAAAAAAAATACAAAAAATTCTGAAAATTATTATAAAAATCAGATTCTATAATTCCAACAAATTCGCCAAATTACAAATTTTCTCAAGTAAATTGTTGGTTATATTTTTTGATCATTTATTATTTTAACTAAAATACATCGAAAATGGTTTACTTTATCCACAATTTGAAAAAAAAAAAAAATCAATAATGCGTGTTTTAATGGCCTATAAAATGAACATTTGTTCAAATTCAATTACGTAATTTTGAACGATATTAATGGCAAAATAAAATGTAAAAAATCGTGTTTCAAGGTAAACATCTTTTATTTTTACGGAAATTTTTATTTATATTATGTTAGACAAAACAACATTTTCTGTCGAAATAATTTTATATGCTAAGAATTTGAGCAAAAGTGACAGCCATTTAATTTTTCGTAATAACAATGGCTGTCTCTTTTGATCAAATTCGAATCCTATGAAACGATTTCGACAAAAAAATTGTTTTTCCCTAATAGAATTCGAAAAAAAATAAAAAAACGTCGGATATTGGCACCGACTTAATTTATTTGAATTTCGTTAGGCAAAAACAAATCTTTTTGTCAAAATTGTTTCATGCATTTCCAATTTTATCAAAAGACACAGCCATTTTATTTTTTAATAAATAATGACGAAATGTTTTCTAACGAGTTTCGTCAAAAATGTAAGTGAGATATTAAATTTCGGAATTTTCGAGATATAATATAAGTAAAAATAATAAATTATTGAAAGGTACAAACAACAATTTGTTTTAATTTGAAATTTAAAAAAAAATCGAATAATAAAGGATTGAAAAATACAATCAACAATTTTTTTTTAATTTGAAATTTGGTGTATCTGTTGGAATTATAGTATCAGATTTTTAGAAAAATGTTCAGAATTTTTTTTTTTTTTTTTTGATGGCCCAAATGATATGGAATACCTTATATATAAAACGAAGACAGCGCCAACGGGGAAACTGGGCAGAGGCTAGCGCGCAACGCGCCAGCGGCTGGAAGGGGAAGTAGAGGAGACGCTGGAGTGAGCGAGAGGAAGAAAAGATACGGATAAAAAGTGAGACGGAAGACACGCTGAGGCCTCGACGGCTGGCGGCTCTCTCGGCGTCGTCGGCACCGCTTGATGTACTCCGGGTTCGTAATTACAGGTTTTCGGAACGCCTCGGCTCTTCTCTCCTCTCTCTTTTACTCCCTCTGGCGGAAGCCCAACCAGAGAAAGAAAGAACCGCGCGCGCACGCTGTGTTCGAGAGAACGAACAGCAACACCATGGCTATACGTAGTAGTACATACTACTACCAAGAGAACCAAAACCTGCAGACCTTTCACTGTGTACATCCACAACTACTGCGGATGCGTTCTTGTATACCGGTTGTACGAAAAGTACTGAGAGTCCAGAGATCGTAATTGAGGGAAATTTATATAGGCACTGTTTGACTCCACGCATGGATATTTTTATTTTTATTGTCGTAATACTATTGTGAATATTCTTCAAGGAAAGTAAATTTTTTTGTTTAATAATAACGGATAATATTGCATCAGAGTTGTGAACCCTTTTTTGGTAATCACTGTATTTGTATATTTATTCTGTTATTTAAAAAAATATATATTTAGTCAGATTTGTGGGGAAATTATAAGAATAATAATAATAATTTATTATTAATAATAATAATAATAATAATAATTTATTATTATTATTATTCTTGAATAGAATAATAATTCAAAACAGAAGAAAATTACAGAATTATGTACCAAATAAATATACAAATTCCTTGATTCCTAAAATAGTAAATTATTATTATTATTCTTGAATAATAATTAATAATAATAATTTATTATTATTCTATTTAAAAATAATAATTTAAACGTTAATTCGTGAAATGCTCAGAAGAAGGGAGGTGTAATAATGAGTAGATTATTTGCTTTTCTTTCTCGAAAATATGTGGAGTCTACCAGAGCGTTTGAGAATTATGGACCTTTTAGTACCCTACACAGTCGAAGAAGGGCCTGTGGGAGATGAGGGAAGAGATTTCTTAGAAACCTCGAAATTTCTGAGAAACACCAAGACCTGTATAGAGCATTGCTGGATCAGGTATAACACAGTGGTGAACTACCTAGAATAGTACAGTTTAGAATAGAATGCAGGAATAGTTTAAGGTCTGCGTTCACTTGACTCGGTAGTCGTGAGGACCCACGCAGGGTTAATTTTTTTCTTCCACATAGAGGACGTTTCGTTTTCGTGAAAAATTTTGTATTCGACATTTCCAAGTCAGAAATGTCAAAATGATCCAAAACTTCGAGTAAAGTGGATTAGAAAAGACGTATGGACGAATGTGTTTGTGTGAAATTTGACAAATATGTAGAACTGATGGACACTTTTGTTTGCGACAATTTTCGAAAAAAATTTAAAAATAAGTTCCAATTTTATTTAACTTTGCAATTTTCGAAAAATGTCGGTACTCGTTCTAGCTCCCGCAAATTTTTAGCTATAGGGTTAAATAATTTTTTACAACAAAAACTATGTTAAAGGAGGATCGTTATTGAATTTGGGATGAATCGATAAATAAGTTCAGTTTTTATGGAATTTTGAATTTTTCAAAAAAATTGACTTTTTGCTCTAACTCACGTAAAATCTCACCAAATCAACTGAAAATTTCTACAGATGAGAAATAACATTTAGCGCTGCTACCTACCAAATTTGATGATGATCGGTAAATCGCTTCGGATTTTACGTGATTTCGAATTTTTCAAAAAATATTGGTTTTGCTCTAACTTACGTCAAATCTCACCCAATCAACTGAATTTTTTTACAGATGAAAAATAACATTCAACGCTACTACCTACCAAATTTGGTCGTGATCGGTAAAGCGGTTTCGATTTTACGTGATTTTGAATTTTTCAAAAAAGATTGGTTTTGCTCTAACTTACGTCAAATCTCACCCAACCAACTGAATTTTTTTACAGATGAAAAATAACATTCAACGCTACTACCTACCAAATCTGGTCGTAATCGGTAAAGCGGTTTCGATTTTACGTGATTTTGAATTTTTCAAAAAATATTGGTTTTGCTCTAACTTACGTCAAATCTCACCCAATGAACTGAATTTTTCTACAGACGAGAAATAACATTTGGCGCTGCTACCTACCAAATTTGATGATGATCGGTAAAGCGCTTCGGATTTTACGTGATTTTGAATTTTCCAAAAACTTCATTTTTCGTTGGTAACGTAAAATTATTGGATTTTTACAAATCTACCTCTATGAGAAAGCATGTTAATCTATTTTGGCTTCCTCATAGAGGAAGCTTTGTAAAAATCCAATAATAATGAGGAAGCAATTTGCAAAGTTCTACTTTGCAGCCTTGTTTAAAAAATTTTTAAATGGCATTTAGTTTTGAACCCCTTGACAGCTTCTCGCCAGATTCGAACAGATGCTTAGTTTACCCACACTCTACTTGTGGACCAAATTTGAGCCCGATATCTTAAAAATTGCGGAAGTTAGAGCACAAACAAAAAATTCAAAATGCCATAAATTTTAAACCCCTTAACGGATTGACACCAAATTTAATCCCAAACACTATTTGATAACAGTCCACTTGTGGTCCAAGTTTGAGCCGGATATCATAAAAATTGCGGAAGTTAGAGCCCGATCTGGCATTCTCCAAAAAATTCAAAATGCCATAAATTTTGAACACCTTAATGGATTAACGCCAAATTCAATCCCATGCCTTGTTTAACGACAGTTTACTCGTGGTTCAAATTTGAGCCCCATATCTTAAAAATTACGACAGCTATTGTGCTAACAAAAAATTGTGCACACACACAACACACAAAATTTCGAAAATTTCGAAAAAAAAAAATCGCGAAAACAAAGCTTCCTCTATGAGGAAGCAAAAAATTGCATTTTTCTCCACTTATTTTCGCCATCATTAAATAATAAGCTTATTCATAGGCTTTGCGAAAAATGGAAATGAATGAGGAAGCAATGTGCACAGTTTTACTTGCAACTTTTTTTGTTTCTATTGTGGCTACATCGATACTTTTCTATACACGACTGAATGGGAGAAGAAGACGATAAAAAAAGAAGCAGAAGAAGCGGAGGAGAAAAGATGAGAGACTATATGCGTTGTAACAGTAGAAGCATAACGGCGAGAAAGACGAAACGCCTGCAAGAAGACGAGGGCGATTAAGAGCGAGAACAGAGGGGCCAGATACGCTGCAATTACGTTAATTGCATATACCGCGTTCTTCTTCATCTTCTTCTTCTTCTTCTACTTCTTCTTCTTATTGTGTTCGTGTACGAAATGATAATTCCTGTGACTATAAGAAAGGATATTTAAGATGAGACTCGATAGTATGTTTTTGTAGATTAATAATTGTATCAAACTGATGATAATACTTTAATTAGCTGTATTTAACTAAAACGAAAATTTATTGGTCATTTATTTACTTATAGTAATTAAATAGATAGTAAATTAATTGGTCATGTTTTGGTCGTTCAAATATCATTAAAATGATAAATGAATTATTTAGTTGTATACAATTAATAGAAGAATCACTTAGAAAATTGTGGTTTGCCTAACAAATATCCGGTGAAACTATTAATTGCTTGTTTTTACACAGATTTAATTTTGTATCTAATTAAGGTAAATATAGAAATTGGTATATGGACTTATAATTATTAATAGTTGTCACTTAAGATAAGGCTGCATTTAGTTACTCATTTATTACTCATTCTACAATTTATCATTCAAAATGACCTCTAATAATAGCTTTTTTTAAAACTTTCTATAAATTCTGAATTCTTTGCTCTTATAAATGTAAATGATATTTGTTAGAAAAATTTATTGCTACAAACGATGAATTCTTGGATAAAGAAATTTTTTTTTCTTATTTATATCCAAAATATTAATTATATTTATACCCAAAATAAAAACAAAGTTTAACCTTATAACGACCAAGACCCTTTTTCGTTAAAAAAAAGTATTTCTCAAATGCTGGACACTTTTCTGAATCACAATAACGAAAAATGGTAGTTTTTAAAAAACGAATATTTTATTTTTACCTGTAAATGGATTTTTCTTTCAGAAAAAATGAAAATTATTATTCAATTGTTAATAAAAATCCACCATTTGTGAAGATTTTTCAAATTTATAAAATAAAATTAAAAAGATAGCAAATATTGTGAAAGTCAAAGAGTTAATAGATATTTCTTATTACTATACTTATGAATGTTTTTTTCAAAATTTGGTAAATTAAATACAAGGATGTCTTTAAAAGAATCTTTATCCCAATGTGACAAAGTTAAAAGGTAAATGATTATTCCCGAAACGGCGACGCTCTAAAGTTTGTCAAAGCGAAAGGGTTAAAAAAAATCGAAAACTCTGGAGCAGTCTGGGAGTGTTAAAAAAGTTGAAAAATTTGCCACCCGATGTGCCACTATTTAATTCACATCTTCGCTCGGTTTGTGTAAAAGCCGAAGCACATGGTACTCATAAAACCCCCATATACGTGTACGTGTAAAGTGTAGCCGAAAAGTATGAAACGAACTTGAGGTAAAATCAATGAGAGCGTTGAGGGATTCGAAGGGTGGTCTCTTTTGCACAGGTGTGTAGACTAGTTTACACTGTGAATGCCGAGAGCGCCTAGGGTCATATATACTATACATAACCAGAGAGAGTACAAGTTTTCGAGGCTGCGCACGAAGGAAAAGTGCGATGCCGACGAGTTGCACAGGTCGTGGTTGCGGTGCAGTGGGGAAAAGAGGGTGGCACCCCGGCACCTCAACACGGCACTGGGCAATCCGGAGTTCCACGAACGAGAAAAGCATACACACGGCTCCCATTCAGCTAACCCTTTCAGGCCTTCTCCCCCCCTCCTACCCCCATTCCCTCGTCAACACTCCTCAGTCTCTCTTTTTCTCTTTCTAGGGTTCTTTCCTATTTTATGTTTTTTCTCACTCTTGCCAACTCACGGGGCGCAACTTCTTTTCCATTCCGCCGGTTCACCCCGCGATTTCTCTCTTTCTCTCTCTTTTTCTCTTTCTAGGGTTCTTTCCTATATTATATTTTGTCTCGCTCTTGCCAACTCACGGGGTGCAACTTCTTTCCCATTCCGCACCCAGAAAAAAGATTTGGTAATATTAACTAAGATGATCTATTCAACATTTAATTATTTCAATCAACGAAAATTTACTTTAACCTCCAACAAATATGTATTTCATTCAATTTTTCAGTTTTTTAATTTCCAACATATTTATTTATATAGTTCTTTATTCCAGGTTTACCCGTTCGGGTTTTTATATATTTTCCCCCAATACATTTGTCCCCTTCTTATCTCTAAATTATTCCCATATTTCCATATCACATTTTACAGCCATTCTGCATCTTCTTTCTGCTTAATCATTCGCTCATATTGCCTCACATATTGACATTACTCACTCCTCAGTCTCTCTTTCTCTCTTTTTCTCTTTCTAGGGTTCTTTCCTATTTTATATTTTTTCTCACTCTTGCCAACAAACGGGGCGCAACTTCTTTTCCATTCCGCCGGTTCACCCCGCGATTTCTCTCTTTCTCTCTTTTTCTCTTTCTAGGGTTCTTTCCTATATTATATTTTGTCTCGCTCTTGCCAACTCACGGGGTGCAACTTCTTTCCCATTCCGCACCCAGAAAAAAGACTTGGTAATATTAACTAAGATGATCTATTCAACATTTAATTATTTCAATCAACGAAAATTTACTTTAACCTCCAACAAATATGTATTTCATTCAATTTTTCAGTTTTTTAATTTCCAACATATTTATTTATATAGTTCTTTATTCCAGGTTTACCCGTTCGGGTTTTTATATATTTTCCCCCAATACATTTGTCCCCTTCTTATCTCTAAATTATTCCCATATTTCCATATCACATTTTACAGCCATTCTGCATCTTCTTTCTGCTTAATCATTCGCTCATATTGCCTCACATATTGACATTACTCACTCCTCAGTCTCTCTTTCTCTCTTTTTCTCTTTCTAGGGTTCTTTCCTATTTTATGTTTTTTCTCACTCTTGCCAACTCACGGGGCGCAACTTCTTTCCCATTCCGCACCCAGAATAAAGATTTGGTAATATTAACTAAGATGATCTATTCAACATTTAATTATTTCAATCAACGAAAATTTACTTTCCCTCCAACAAATATGTATTTCATTCAATTCGTCAGTTTTTTAATTTCCAACATATTTATTTATACACGGAGAGAAAATTCTGTGTCGTGACAACATAAAACAGTGATAACAAATATCGTTACGTTAGGCTGACAAATCAGTTTTGCTATACTGATAAATCTTTTGTTCGGCTGACAAATCTTTTTGCTGGGCTGACAATCTTTTTGTTAGCCTAACATTTTTTTGTTGTCACCGTTTTATGTTGTCACGACACAGAAATTTCTCTCCGTGTATAGTTCTTTATTGCAGGGATACCCGTTTGGGTTTTTACACATCCCCCCCCTCCATACATTTGCCCCCTTCTTATCCCTAAATTATTTCCATATTTCCATATCACACACGGAGAAAAGGGTGTAGTTGTAGGAACTACGGAATTGATACGTGCCAACCAACAAGCATGATAAAATATGGCATTAGCAAGTTATTGCGTGTCAGAACCAACCGATTGATGTCAACTAACCGATTGATGTCAACTAACCGATTGATGTCAACTAACCGATTGATGTCAACTAACCGATTGATGTCAACTAACCGATTGATGTCAACTAACCGATTGATGTCAACTAACCAATTGATGTTAACTAACCGATTGATGTCAACTAACCGATTGATGTCAACTAACCGATTGATGTCAACTAACCGATTGATGTCAACTAACCGATTGATGTCAACTAACCGATTGATGTCAACTAACCGATTGATGTCAACTAACCGATTGATATCAACTAACCGATTGATGTCAACTAACCGATTGATGTCAACTAATCGATTGATGTCAACTAACCGATTGATGTCAACTAACCGATTGATGTCAACTAACCGATTGATGTCAACTAACCGATTGATGTCAACTAACCGATTGATGTCAACTAACCGATTGATGTCAACTAACCGATTGATGTCAACTAACCGATTGGTAATGCCAACTAACCGATCGATGTCAACCAACCGATTGGTAATGCCAACTAACCGATTGATGTCAACTAACCGATTGGTAATGCCAACTAACCGATTGATGTCAATCAACCGATTGGTAATGCCAACTAACCGATTGATGTCAACCAACCGATTGGTAATGCCAACTAACCGATTGATGTCAACCAACCGATTGGTGGTGCCAACCAACCGATTGATGGTGCCAACCAACCGATTGGTGGCGCCAACCAACCGATTGGTAATGCCAACCAAACTACATCTAACGCTCCAAGCATTTAAAGGTTAGTTTTCTCAACTAACCCGTTTTCTCCGTGCATTTTACAGCCGTTCTGCAGCCTCTTTCTGCTTAATCATTCGTTCATATTGCCTCACATATTGATACAACTCACTCCTCCCTTTTTCTCTTTCTAGGGTTCTTTCCAATTTTATATTTTTTCTCACTCTTGCCAACTCACGGGGTGCAACTTCTTTTCCATTCCGCCGGTTCACCCCGCGATTTCTCTATTTCTCTCTTTCTTTCTCTTTCTTTCTCTCTCTTTCGCTCTTTTCCTCTTTCTAATCAACGTATGTCGTTCAAGCATTCCAACTCATCGGCGCACTATGATTGGATGTGAGTTGGTGACGGTGTACCGATGATGTGTTGAATCGGGACTTTGGTGAATTTAGCTCGTGAAAGTTGTGCCTGTGTAGAATCGGGGCTGTGTAGAGTATTGCCGTTGTGAATTTAGCTCGTGACATTTGTGCCTGTGTAGAATCGGGGCTGTGTAGAATATTGCCGTTGTGCATTTAGCTCGTGACAGTTGTGACTGTGTAGAATCGGGGCTGTGTAGAATTGGGGTTGTGTCGAATTGAGGGATGTGTCGAGTTGATGATGTGTACAGTTGCTGTTGTGTTGAATCGAGGCATGTGTCGAATTGCCGATGTGTAGAATCGGGTTCTGTAGAAACGACGTATTGCCGAGTAACATCCCAATAAAAAACAATTTAAAAAAATTTCTTAATCAACATTTATATATCTGCCGACCCAAATAAATATTTCTTAGATTTGAATATATTTACTATTCAATAAGTGTATTAATCACAAATAAAAAAATTTATTTCAGGTGAACAGAAGTCTAGTAGGTCGGAATCCAAATAAGAAATTTTATTTCCGATGCGTAGATTTTAGTCCCGTTAACAAGATCTTTTTTCTGGGTGCGCCGGTTCACCCCGCGAAGCTTCTCTTTCTCTCTTTTTCTCTTTCTAGGGTTCTTTCCTATTTTATATTTTTTCTCGCTCTCGCCGACTCACGGAGTGCAACTTCTTTTCCGTTCCGCCGGTTCACTCCGCGAAGCCTGGCGAGACTCCCTCTGGTGAGGACCCGGCAACGCGCGGTGTCGGCAAAATCTCTTTTACTCGCCCAGCAAGGGAGAGAAAAGCTTCTAGTATATGCACTATAGAGTATGTGTATATAAATGTATGTATATGTGTATTGTATATAGTAGTATTAGGGTAGTAAAGGTAGTGGTGTACCCTCACCTCGGTTTCCTAGATTCTCGCAGCTGGATAATTCTTCATGGACCTTCGGGTGGTCCATGAGCCTACACTTAAACCCCAACGTGTGCACCAATGGTATATAGTTACCCTCGGCACGTTCCTTTCTCGACTTTTCGTAGGGAATGGTTCACGATTGTAGGTGCACAAGGTTTTTCAGAGCAGTCTTCAAATCTTCGAATCTTTATGTTAATTAGGATTTCTGGGCTTTAAGGAGGTGTGACTTTTGCTACATACAGGGTCAACGGGTGTGGAATTTTTTTAAGAACATTTTTAGTAGGTTGAACAAAAATTATGATCTTGAATAATAAATGTGTGTCTGTGATTTATTATTAATGTAGTCATTATGTTTGGGTGATAATTACACAAATTCTAGTCAAAACGGTAACGGAGGCTTCTAGGCTTATATATGGGGCATTCCATGTCAACTCGGTTAACGGCTGAACCTCAATTTTTGTTTTTTACCGGCTATTTTTTATGTTATTCTTCCAACTGAAAAATGCATCCAGACATTTTTTTCAGATTTCTTCTTATCGAAATTTTTTAATTATAAATAATAAAAGATATTTAAAAAACGCCCAAATTTAAAAATCTCAAAAAAGTCTCCAAAATACTATGATGTGCAACAAAACGATTGAATCATAGACCAGAATGGGTCGAGACTTCCTGCTATTTTTTTTTTTGCTGATTATTATATTTGCTTTTTTGCTGATTATGATATTTAAAGCCTCTTTTTAAAAATGTAATGTATAGATTAAAAAATTGAACAATAAATGCAAATATACTTTGGCACAACTTTTTTTTTCTGTTCACAAATTCTGCCAATCTCAACACATTTAGTCGAACAATAATTTGCACGATGACAAAATTTTGTCAATTAAAAAGAAAAAAAAAACGGAAAATATTTCTGTTTAGCAACTTGAATAACATTTTGGCAAATAGTAAGTTATTGCGTTACGATAGGTATCAAAACGTCCTTAAGGTGCTTAACCCGTTGTACCACCAACGTGTATCTCCGTAGACTCAACACAGTCCGGATATAACTATTGAGATTCCGATAAAAAAAGGCCCTTATAAAACTTTTAAGAGCCCTAAAAATTTCCGAGATTTTTTTTAATATCACCGTGAATATTTTTTCACATAATCTATTGAATTAATTTCCTTTTTTTAGTTGAATTGACTAACTACTTTTGTTTTTGTTTAGTATTTTGCCAAAATGTTTTTTTTAGTAACTATTTGCCAAAATGTTATCCAAACAAATGTTTGAATAACATTTTGATATTCAAACAAATGTTTGAATAACATTTTGATATTCAAACAAATGTTTGAATAACATTTTGATATTCAAACAAATGTTTGAATAACATTTTGATATTCAAACAAATGTTTGAATAACATTTTGGCAAATAGTTAGTAGAACGAAAAAAAAATAGTTTGCTCTATTTAGCCAGTGTATCTTTTCATGAAGAAGAAAATGAGACTTTAACCACTCCAATTTGCCTAGTAGTTTGATCTGAATCATGCGCAGAATGAAAACCTAAGAATTTTGCTTAAGAAAATATTGAAAGTCATATGCAAGTCAGACGACAGTAAAAAATCCTTTCATCGTGTACCAACAATATAGTGCGTTGGGCATTTTTATATGCAATAGAATTTGGAGGATATTGAATTTCCAAAATCAATTTTTTTGACCTGACTCACTCCCCTTAACGAGGTTGGAGCGCTCCACAGTAGTCAAATCAGTGCTAAATTTTTAAAAGCGTTTCTACAATTTCACATGGTTTACGGTGTTAATCCATAGCAGCATTAGTTCTTGATATTCAAATACATTCACAGCTGTCATATGAACAGTAAATCGATCAATATCTCCAAATTTCCGATGTCATGTTTTTTCATCCAGTTTTGTAAAAGGGTAAACCGTAATATCAGTCCGATTATGACGAAACATAGCTCATATTGATCAGCGGAAGCTCCTTAATCGATTGACCGTCCGGATTTTCTATAGTATCAGGCGTTCAAAAGTTACAGCCATTTGTATACTTGATGTTAGGTTATGATAGGATAAACAAACGGTTGTATCTTTTGACCTACTAATACGATTTAAAAAAATAGACGACCAATCGATAGAATATCTTTTAGTAAACAAAATGAGCTATTGATCGTCATAATCGGACTGATATTACGGTTTACCCTTTTAAAAAACTGGATGAAAAAACATAACATCGGAAATTTGCAGATATTGATCGATTTACTGTTGATATCACAGCTGTTAATGTGATTTGAATATCAAGAACTAATGCTGCTATGTGATTAACACCTTGGAACAGATTATTAAACCATCTGAAATTGTAGAAACGCTTTTAAAAATTTAGCAATGATTTGACTAGTGTGCGGCGCTCCAACCTCCTTAAGGTGCTTAGCCCGTTGTTACTAGCAACGTGTACGTCCGCAGACTTACAAAAGTGCGTCTCTTCGGCTTGTACACTGCATGCATGCAACAGCAACCGTTTGCGCCACGTTCTCAGGAGTTCTCTCAGTTGCTGGGCCGATGCGGCTGTGGCTCGCTCGCTGGGCGTCCCGTCGAGCGAAAGAGCCTTCGCCTTCGCCGCCGGGAATCTTTCAAAGAAACTTCTGAGGGGCCGCGTGCGCGGCTGACTCCTCCGGACGCTGCGAAGGCTCGGGCAAGGCTGGCCGAGGGGGATGGCGATGAAGGGGCAAAGGGAAGAGGCAGGGGAAAGAGAGTACTTCGAAAGAGAGTGAGATAGAGATGAAGGAGACCACGTAGGCACGGTCCAAGGGTGACCCAGAAGATCCTGGTGTGTGTAAATGTAGCCAAGAGCTAAGTCCAAAACTTATTCTTTCTCCACTTCTCAGAAAACTCTGCATCGTCTCTTCCGCAAGGTCCCAGAAGATCAAAAGCTACTGATCACGATGTATTATCGCATTTTATTCGAATTCATAAAAGATTTCTTTAAAAAAAAAAAAAAAGGAGAATATTTATTGCTGATTTTTTAAGCAATAAAAATTAAATGTAGATAGAGAAAAATGTGATAAGTATAGGTTTTAGGTTTGAAAACTGTATTTTTAAAATTACCGTCGCTAATGTAACTAGTTAATAGTAATTGTGACTATATAACACATGTAAATACCCGAAAGGGCATACTTGAGAAATAAACAATAATAATAGTAATTGTGACTATCCAGTAAATGGAGATAGTTAATATAATTATAAGAATAATTGTTTGGACGAATTAATGGTAGTTGCGTATTAGTTCCTATGACAATCGTAATTTTTATCTAACAAAATTTACGAATTATTAGCCATGCGATTTGCGCTTCGCTCAGATAATTGGCAGGCACAAAAATAGGTCGAATGTTTTTAGCAAAATTGCCCTTCTTCCTCTTTTTCTTTAACGTTCAGTAAAATTACAACGTTTTGCAAAAAATAAAAAATAACTCATAATAAACCGTATTTTAAATAATTATAATTAATAAGCTATACGATTATTTTTATAATTACTTAAAATTTTTTCAAGTATTAAATATGACAAATACTAAGTAATTAATATTACCAGACTTTTTTGTTAGAGCGCTGTCTATATTCAGTAACAATTTAAAAAACACATAATAAATCCGATTTTCAATAATTACTATTAATTCTCCATACGATTATTCCTACAATTAATTTAACTTTTGCCAAGTATTAAACCCGGTATATACTAACTAATTACGGTACATATGGAAAATTCAATAACATAGTTTAGCTATGTGAACCTAGCACCCGATTTGAAGGAATCTTATTTTTTTTTTAGCCATCTTATAGATTTAGGTACGTAGTTGATTGTAGTAACAATTATTTCGTTTGTAGTTAAGCTAAAAAAAAGTTACACGTTGTTAAAAAAATGACCATCCACCGAATTTGAGGAAACTAAAATTTGGCATGACAGGTCGGTAGAGAATCGTTTGTAGTTGATTGTAGTACAAAAATTTCCGTTTGTAGTCGAAAAGAAAAAAAGTTATAAGTAATTTTTTTTTTTTTTTTTTTTTTTTTTTTTTTTTTTTTTTTTTTTCGAGACCACAGCAGACGCTACAACAAACTATAAACGTGCTTAGATCCCACCCTTGCAATATTTCGACGCCACGTTAGTATTCAACAAACGATAAACAAAACAGTCACTACTACAAACTGCAAACGGTTGAATAGCCAATGATTGCTGTACATCAATTCCACGGGAGATCTTGACGAACCACAAATGAAACCAACTTCAAACGATTTTGGAGACAATACTAGCAATATATCAGAAACTAACACAGCGTCAATTATTGCACGTCTTGACTGCGGAATCTTTTGTAGGTCGAAAATGGGTGTGGAAGATCCGTAATTCTTTGTAGTTTGTGGCAGCTTCGTTTCGTTGGTAATTCGTCAAAAAGGGGTGTGGAAGATCCAGAATCGTTTGTAGTTATTTGTAGTTGTCTCGTTTCGTTTGGAGTTAGCCGTGAACAGGAGGAAAGGGTTCAGAATCGTTTGTAGTTGTTTGTAGTTGTCTCGTTTCGTTTGTAGTTAGTCGTGAACAGATGGGAAGGGTCCAGAATCGTTTGTAGTTGTTTGTAGTAGCTTCGGTTTGTTTGTAGTTTGTCGTGAACAAATGGGAAGGGTCCAGAATCGTTTGTAGTTGTTTGTAGTTGTTCGTTTCGTTTGTAGTTAGTCGTGAACAGGAGGAAAGGGTCGAGAATCGTTTGTAGTTGTTTGTAGTAGCTTCGTTTTGTTTGTAGTTTGTCGTGAACAAATGGGAAGGGTCGAGAATCGTTTGTAGTTGTTTGTAGTAGCTTCGTTTTGTTTGTAGTTTGTCGTGAACAAATGGGAAGGGTCGAGAATCGTTTGTAGTTGTTTGTAGTAGCTTCGTTTTGTTTGTAGTTTGTCGTGAACAAATGGGAAGGGTCCAGAATCGATTGTAGTTGTTTGTAGTTGTCTCGTTTCGTTTGTAGTTAGTCGTGAACAGGAGGAAAGGGTCGAGAATCGTTTGTAATTGTTTGTAGTTGCTTCGTTTCGTTTGTAGTTAGTCGTGAACAGATGGGAAGGGTCCAGAATCGTTTGTAGTTGTTTGTAGTTACTTCGTTTCGTTCGTAGTTCTTCGTGAACAAATGGGAAGGGTCCAGAATCGTTTGTAGTTGTTTGTAGTGGCTTCGTTTCGTTTGTAGTTAGTCGTGAACAGATGGGAAGGGTCCAGAATCGTTTGTAGTTGTTTGTAGTAGCTTCGTTTCGTTTGTAGTTCTTCGTGAACAGATGGAAAGGGTCCAGAATCGTTTGTGGTTGTTTGTAGTTGCTTTGTTTCGTTTGTAGTTAGTCGTGAACAGATGGGAAGGGTCCAGAATCGTTTGTAGTTGTTTGTAGTAGCTTCGTTTCGTTTGTAGTTCTTCGTGAACAGATGGAAAGGGTCCAGAATCGTTTGTAGTTGTTTGTAGTTGCTTTGTTTCGTATGTAGTTAGTCGTGAACAGGTGGAAAGGGTCCAGAATCGTTTGTAGTTGTTTGTAGTGGCTTCGTTTCGTTTGTAGTTCGTCGTGAACAGATGGGAAGGGTCCAGAATCGTTTGTAGTTGTTTGTAGTAGCTTCGTTTTGTTTGTAGTTTGTCGTGAACAAATGGGAAGGGTCCAGAATCGTTTGTAGTTGTTTGTAGTTGTCTCGTTTCGTTTGTAGTTAGTCGTGAACAGGAGGAAAGGGTCCAGAATCGTTTGTAGTTGTTTGTAGTTGCTTCGTTTCGTTTGTAGTTAGTCGTGAACATGTGGGAAGGGGCCAGAATCGTTTGTAGTTGTTTGTAGTTGTCTCGTTTCGTTTGTAGTTAGTCGTGAACAGGAGGAAAGGGTCCAGAATCGTTTGTAGTTGTTTGTAGTTGCTTCGTTTCGTTTGTAGTTAGTCGTGAACATGTGGGAAGGGGCCAGAATCGTTTGTAGTTGTTTGTAGTTGTCTCGTTTCGTTTGTAGTTAGTCGTGAACAGGAGGAAAGGGTCCAGAATCGTTTGTAGTTGTTTGTAGTTGCTTCGTTTCGTTCGTAGTTCTTCGTAAACAGATTGGAAGGGTCGCGAATCGTTTGTAGTTGTTTGTAGTTGCTTCGCTTCGTTTGTAGTTAGACGTGAACAGGTGGGAAGGGGCCAGAATCGTTTGTAGTTGTTTGTAGTTACTTCGTTTCGTTCGTAGTTCTTCGTGAACAAATGGGAAGGGTCCAGAATCGTTTGTAGTTGTTTGTAGTGGCTTCGTTTCGTTTGTAGTTCGTCGTGAACAGGTGGGAAAGGTTCAGAATCGTTTGTAGTTGTTTGTAGTTGTCTCGTTTCGTTTGTAGTTAGTCGTGAACAGGAGGAAAGGGTCCAGAATCGTTTGTAGTTGTTTGTAGTTGCTTCGTTTCGTTTGCAGTTAGTCGTGAACATGTGGGAAGGGGCCAGAATCGTTTGTAGTTGTTTGTAGTTGTCTCGTTTCGTTTGCAGTTAGTCGTGAACAGATGGGAAGGGTCCAGAATCGTCTGTAGTTGTTTGTAGTAGCTTCGTTTTGTTTGTAGTTTGTCGTGAACAAATGGGAAGGGTCCAGAATCGTTTGTAGTTGTTTGTAGTTGTTTGTAGTTGTCTCGTTTCGTTTGTAGTTAGTCGTGAACAGGAGGAAAGGGTCGAGAATCGTTTGTAGTTGTTTGTAGTAGCTTCGTTTTGTTTGTAGTTTGTCGTGAACAAATGGGAAGGGTCGAGAATCGTTTGTAGTTGTTTGTAGTAGCTTCGTTTTGTTTGTAGTTTGTCGTGAACAAATGGGAAGGGTCGAGAATCGTTTGTAGTTGTTTGTAGTAGCTTCGTTTTGTTTGTAGTTTGTCGTGAACAAATGGGAAGGGTCCAGAATCGTTTGTAGTTGTTTGTAGTTGCTTCGTTTCGTTTGTAGTTAGACGTGAACAGGTGGGAAGGGGCCAGAATCGTTTGTACTTGTTTGTAGTTGCTTCGTTTCGTTTGTAGTTAGTCGCGAACAGATGGGAAGGGTCCAGAATCGTTTGTAGTTGTTTGTAGTTACTTCGTTTCGTTCGTAGTTCTTCGTGAACAAATGGGAAGTGTCCAGAATCGTTTGTAGTTGTTTGTAGTGGCTTCGTTTCGTTTGTAGTTCGTCGTGAACAGGTGGGAAAGGTTCAGAATCGTTTGTAGTTGTTTGTAGTTGTCTCCTTTCGTTTGTAGTTAGTCGTGAACAGATGGGAAGGGTCGAGAATCGTTTGTAGTTGTTTGTAGTAGCTTCGTTTTGTTTGTAGTTTGTCGTGAACAAATGGGAAGGGTCCAGAATCGTTTGTAGTTGTTTGTAGTTGTCTCGTTTCGTTTGTAGTTAGTCGTGAACAGGAGGAAAGGGTCCAGAATCGTTTGTAGTTGTTTGTAGTTGCTTCGTTTTGTTTGTAGTTAGTCGTGAACAGGTGGAAAGGGACCAGAATCGTTTGTAGTTGTTTGTAGTTGCTTTGTTTCGTTTGTAGTTAGTCGTGAACAGGTGGAAAGGGTCCAGAATCGTTTGTAGTTGTCTCGTTTCGTTTGTAGTTAGTCGTGAAGAGGAGGAAAGGGTCGAGAATCGTTTGTAGTTGTTTGTAGTTGCTTCGCTTTGTTTGTAGTTAGTCGTGAACAGATGGGAAGGGTCCAGAATCGTTTGTAGTTGTTTGTAGTTACTTCGTTTCGTTCGTAGTTCTTCGTGAACAAATGGGAAGTGTCCAGAATCGTTTGTAGTTGTTTGTAGTGGCTTCGTTTCGTTTGTAGTTCGTCGTGAATAGGTGGGAAAGGTTCAGAATCGTTTGTAGTTGTTTGTAGTTGTCTCCTTTCGTTTGTAGTTAGTCGTGAACAGGAGGAAAGGGTCCAGAATCGTTTGTAGTTGTTTGTAGTTGCTTCGTTTCGTTTGTAGTTAGTCGTGAACATGTGGGAAGGGGCCAGAATCGTTTGTAGTTGTTTGTAGTTGTCTCGTTTCGTTTGTAGTTAGTCGTGAACAGGAGGAAAGGGTCCAGAATCGTTTGTAGTTGTTTGTAGTTGCTTCGTTTCGTTTGTAGTTAGTCGTGAACATGTGGGAAGGGGCCAGAATCGTTTGTAGTTGTTTGTAGTTGTCTCGTTTCGTTTGTAGTTAGTCGTGAACAGGAGGAAAGGGTCCAGAATCGTTTGTAGTTGTTTGTAGTTGCTTCGTTTCGTTCGTAGTTCTTCGTAAACAGATTGGAAGGGTCGCGAATCGTTTGTAGTTGTTTGTAGTTGCTTCGCTTCGTTTGTAGTTAGACGTGAACAGGTGGGAAGGGGCCAGAATCGTTTGGAGTTGTTTGTAGTTACTTCGTTTCGTTCGTAGTTCTTCGTGAACAAATGGGAAGGGTCCAGAATCGTTTGTAGTTGTTTGTAGTGGCTTCGTTTCGTTTGTAGTTCGTCGTGAACAGGTGGGAAAGGTTCAGAATCGTTTGTAGTTGTTTGTAGTTGTCTCGTTTCGTTTGTAGTTAGTCGTGAACAGGAGGAAAGGGTCCAGAATCGTTTGTAGTTGTTTGTAGTTGCTTCGTTTCGTTTGTAGTTAGTCGTGAACATGTGGGAAGGGGCCAGAATCGTTTGTAGTTGTTTGTAGTTGTCTCGTTTCGTTTGCAGTTAGTCGTGAACAGATGGGAAGGGTCCAGAATCGTTTGTAGTTGTTTGTAGTAGCTTCGTTTTGTTTGTAGTTTGTCGTGAACAAATGGGAAGGGTCCAGAATCGTTTGTAGTTGTTTGTAGTTGTCTCGTTTCGTTTGTAGTTAGTCGTGAACAGGAGGAAAGGGTCGAGAATCGTTTGTAGTTGTTTGTAGTAGCTTCGTTTTGTTTGTAGTTTGTCGTGAACAAATGGGAAGGGTCGAGAATCGTTTGTAGTTGTTTGTAGTAGCTTCGTTTTGTTTGTAGTTTGTCGTGAACAAATGGGAAGGGTCGAGAATCGTTTGTAGTTGTTTGTAGTAGCTTCGTTTTGTTTGTAGTTTGTCGTGAACAAATGGGAAGGGTCCAGAATCGTTTGTAGTTGTTTGTAGTTGCTGCGTTTCGTTTGTAGTTAGACGTGAACAGGTGGGAAGGGGCCAGAATCGTTTGTACTTGTTTGTAGTTGCTTCGTTTCGTTTGTAGTTAGTCGCGAACAGATGGGAAGGGTCCAGAATCGTTTGTAGTTGTTTGTAGTTACTTCGTTTCGTTCGTAGTTCTTCGTGAACAAATGGGAAGTGTCCAGAATCGTTTGTAGTTGTTTGTAGTGGCTTCGTTTCGTTTGTAGTTCGTCGTGAACAGGTGGAAAAGGTTCAGAATCGTTTGTAGTTGTTTGTAGTTGTCTCCTTTCGTTTGTAGTTAGTCGTGAACAGATGGGAAGGGTCGAGAATCGTTTGTAGTTGTTTGTAGTAGCTTCGTTTTGTTTGTAGTTTGTCGTGAACAAATGGGAAGGGTCCAGAATCGTTTGTAGTTGTTTGTAGTTGTCTCGTTTCGTTTGTAGTTAGTCGTGAACAGGAGGAAAGGGTCCAGAATCGTTTGTAGTTGTTTGTAGTTGCTTCGTTTTGTTTGTAGTTAGTCGTGAACAGGTGGAAAGGGACCAGAATCGTTTGTAGTTGTTTGTAGTTGCTTTGTTTCGTTTGTAGTTAGTCGTGAACAGGTGGAAAGGGTCCAGAATCGTTTGTAGTTGTCTCGTTTCGTTTGTAGTTAGTCGTGAAGAGGAGGAAAGGGTCGAGAATCGTTTGTAGTTGTTTGTAGTTGCTTCGCTTCGTTTGTAGTTAGTCGTGAACAGATGGGAAGGGTCCAGAATCGTTTGTAGTTGTTTGTAGTTACTTCGTTTCGTTCGTAGTTCTTCGTGAACAAATGGGAAGTGTCCAGAATCGTTTGTAGTTGTTTGTAGTGGCTTCGTTTCGTTTGTAGTTCGTCGTGAACAGGTGGGAAAGGTTCAGAATCGTTTGTAGTTGTTTGTAGTTGTCTCCTTTCGTTTGTAGTTAGTCGTGAACAGATGGGAAGGGTCGAGAATCGTTTGTAGTTGTTTGTAGTAGCTTCGTTTTGTTTGTAGTTTGTCGTGAACAAATGGGAAGGGTCCAGAATCGTTTGTAGTTGTTTGTAGTCGTCTCGTTTCGTTTGTAGTTAGTCGTGAACAGATGGGAAGGGTCCAGAATCGTTTGTAGTTGTTTGTAGTAGCTTCGTTTCGTTTGTAGTTCTTCGTGAACAGATGGAAAGGGTCCAGAATCGTTTGTAGTTGTTTGTAGTTGCTTTGTTTCGTTTGTAGTTAGTCGTGAACAGGTGGAAAGGGTCCAGAATCGTTTGTAGTTGTTTGTAGTTGTCTCGTTTCGTTTGTAGTTAGTCGTGAACAGGAGGAAAGCGTCGAGAATCGTTTGTAGTTGTTTGTAGTTGCTTCGCTTCGTTTGTAGTTAGTCGTGAACAGATGGGAAGGGTCCAGAATCGTTTGTAGTTGTTTGTAGTTACTTCGTTTCGTTCGTAGTTCTTCGTGAACAAATGGGAAGGGTCCAGAATCGTTTGTAGTTGTTTGTAGTGGCTTCGTTTCGTTTGTAGTTCGTCGTGAACAGGTGGGAAAGGTTCAGAATCGTTTGTAGTTGTTTGTAGTTACTTCGTTTCGTTCGTAGTTCTTCGCGAACAAATGGGAAGGGTCCAGAATCGTTTGTAGTTGTTTGTAGTGGCTTCGTTTCGTTTGTAGTTCGTCGTGAACAGGTGGGAAAGGTTCAGAATCGTTTGTAGTTGTTTGTAGTTGTCTCGTTTCGTTTGTAGTTAGTCGTGAACAGATGGGAAGGGTCCAGAATCGTTTGTAGTTGTTTGTATTAGCTTCGTTTCGTTTGCGGTTCATCGAAACCGGATGTGGAAGGTCCAGAATTGTTTGCAGTGTGTAGCAGCTTCGTTTCGTTTGTATTTGTAGGTTTATGTTGAATAGAGCTATGTTAGGTACATTGAAATTAAGTAGGGTCAGTTTAGTTACGGTTAAGGTAAGTAGGGTTAGCTTAGGTGGGTTTAAGTTAAGTAAGGTAAGTTTAGGTAGCTTTCAACTACAAACAACTACAAACGATTCTGGACCCTTCCCATTTGTTCACGACAAACCACAAACAAAAGGAAGCTACTACAAACAACTACAAACGATTCTGGACCCTTCCCATCTGTTCACGACTAACTACAAACGAAACGAGACAACTACAAACAACTACAAACGATTCTGAACCTTTCCCACCTGTTCACGACGAACTACAAACGAAACGAAGCCACTACAAACAACTACAAACGATTCTGGACCCTTCCCATTTGTTCACGAAGAACTACGAACGAAACGAAGTAACTACAAACAACTACAAACGATTCTGGACCCTTCCCATCTGTTCACGACTAACTACAAACGAAGCGAAGCAACTACAAACAACTACAGACGATTCTCGACCCTTTCCTCCTGTTCACGACTAACTACAAACGAAACGAGACAACTACAAACAACTACAAACGATTCTGGCCCCTTCCCACATGTTCACGACTAACTACAAACGAAACGAAGCAACTACAAACAACTACAAACGATTCTGGACCCTTTCCTCCTGTTCACGACTAACTACAAACGAAACGAGACAACTACAAACAACTACAAACGATTCTGAACCTTTCCCACCTGTTCACGACGAACTACAAACGAAACGAAGCCACTACAAACAACTACAAACAATTCTGGACCCTTCCCATTTGTTCACGAAGAACTACGAACGAAACGAAGTAACTACAAACAACTACAAACGATTCTGGACCCTTCCCACCTGTTCACGACTAACTACAAACGAAACGAAGCAACTACAAACAAGTACAAACGATTCTCGACCCTTTCCTCCTGTTCACGACTAACTACAAACGAAACGAGACAACTACAAACAACTACAAACGATTCTGGACCCTTCCCATTTGTTCACGACAAGCTACAAACAAAACGAAGCTACTACAAACAACTACAAACGATTCTGGACCCTTCCCATCTGTTCACGACTAACTACAAACGAAACAAGACAACTACAAACAACTACAAACGATTCTGGACCCTTCCCATCTGTTCACGACGAACTACAAACGAAACGAAGTCACTACAAACAACTACAAACGATTCTGGACCCTTTCCACCTGTTCACGACTAACTACATACGAAACAAAGCAACTACAAACAACTAAAAACGATTCTGGACCCTTCCCATTTGTTCACGACAAGCTACAAACAAAACGAAGCTACTACAAACAACTACAAACGATTCTGGACCCTTCCCATCTGTTCACGACTAACTACAAACGAAACGAGACAACTACAAACAACTACAAACGATTCTGGACCCTTCCCATCTGTTCACGACGAACTACAAACGAAACGAAGTCACAACAAACAACTACAAACGATTCTGGACCCTTTCCACCTGTTCACGACTAACTACATACGAAACAAAGCAACTACAAACAACTACAAACGATTCTGGACCCTTTCCATCTGTTCACGAAGAACTACAAACGAAACGAAGCTACTACAAACAACTACAAACGATTCGCGACCCTTCCAATCTGTTTACGAAGAACTACAAACGAAGCGAAGCAACTACAAAAAACTGCAAACGATTCTCGACCCTTTCCTCCTGTTCACGACTAACTACAAACGAAACAAAGCAACTACAAACAACTACAAACGATTCTGGACCCTTTCCATCTGTTCACGAAGAACTACAAACGAAACGAAGCTACTACAAACAACTACAAACGATTCTGGACCCTTCCCATCTGTTCACGACTAACTACAAACGAAAAGAAGCCACTACAAACAACTACAAACGATTCTGGACCCTTCCCATTTGTTCACGACAAGCTACAAACAAAACGAAGCTACTACAAACAACTACAAACGATTCTGGACCCTTCCCATCTGTTCACGACTAACTACAAACGAAACGAGACAACTACAAACAACTACAAACGATTCTGGACCCTTCCCATCTGTTCACGACTAACTACAAACGAAACGAGACAACTACAAACAACTACAAACGATTCGCGACCCTTCCAATCTGTTTACGAAGAACTACAAACGAAGCGAAGCAACTACAAACAACTACAAACGATTCTCGACCCTTTCCTCCTGTTCACGACTAACTACAAACGAAACGAGACAACTACAAACAACTACAAACGATTCTGGCCCCTTCCCACATGTTCACGACTAACTACAAACGAAACGAAGCAACTACAAACAACTACAAACGATTCTGGACCCTTTCCTCCTGTTCACGACTAACTACAAACGAAACGAGACAACTACAAACAACTACAAACGATTCTGAACCTTTCCCACCTGTTCACGACGAACTACAAACGAAACGAAGCCACTACAAACAACTACAAACAATTCTGGACCCTTCCCATTTGTTCACGAAGAACTACGAACGAAACGAAGTAACTACAAACAACTACAAACGATTCTGGACCCTTCCCATCTGTTCACGACTAACTACAAACGAAACGAAGCAACTACAAACAAGTACAAACGATTCTCGACCCTTTCCTCCTGTTCACGACTAACTACAAACGAAACGAGACAACTACAAACAACTACAAACGATTCTGGACCCTTCCCATTTGTTCACGACAAGCTACAAACAAAACGAAGCTACTACAAACAACTACAAACGATTCTGGACCCTTCCCATCTGTTCACGACTAACTACAAACGAAACGAGACAACTACAAACAACTACAAACGATTCTGGACCCTTCCCATCTGTTCACGACGAACTACAAACGAAACGAAGTCACTACAAACAATTACAAACGATTCTGGACCCTTTCCACCTGTTCACGACTAACTACATACGAAACAAAGCAACTACAAACAACTACAAACGATTCTGGACCCTTTCCATCTGTTCACGAAGAACTACAAACGAAACGAAGCTACTACAAACAACTACAAACGATTCTGGACCCTTCCCATCTGTTCACGACTAACTACAAACGAAACGAGACAACTACAAACAACTACAAACGATTCGCGACCCTTCCAATCTGTTTACGAAGAACTACAAACGAAGCGAAGCAACTACAAACAACTGCAAACGATTCTGGACCCTTTCCATCTGTTCACGAAGAACTACAAACGAAACGAAGCTACTACAAACAACTACAAACGATTCTGGACCCTTCCCATCTGTTCACGACTAACTACAAACGAAACGAAGCCACTACAAACAACTACAAACGATTCTGGACCGTTCCCATTTGTTCACGAAGAACTACGAACGAAACGAAGTAACTACAAACAACTACAAACGATTCTGGACCCTTCCCATCTGTTCACGACTAACTACAAACGAAACGAAGCAACTACAAACAAGTACAAACGATTCTCGACTCTTTCCTCCTGTTCACGACTAACTACAAACGAAACGAGACAACTACAAACAACTACAAACGATTCTGGACCCTTCCCATTTGTTCACGACAAACTACAAACAAAACGAAGCTACTACAAACAACTACAAACGATTCTCGACCCTTCCCATTTTTTCACGACAAACTACAAACAAAACGAAGCTACTACAAACAACTACAAACGATTCTCGACCCTTCCCATTTGTTCACGACAAACTACAAACAAAACGAAGCTACTACAAACAACTACAAACGATTCTCGACCCTTTCCTCCTGTTCACGACTAACTACAAACGAAACGAGACAACTACAAACAACTACAAACGATTCTGGACCCTTCCCATTTGTTCACGACAAACTACAAACAAACCGAAGCTACTACAAACAACTACAAACGATTCTGGACCCTTCCCATCTGTTCACGACTAACTACAAACGAAACGAGACAACTACAAACAACTACAAACGATTCTGAACCCTTTCCTCCTGTTCACGGCCAACTCCAAACGAAACGAGACAACTACAAATAACTACAAACGATTCTGGATCTTCCACACCCCTTTTTGACGAATTACCAACGAAACGAAGCTGCCACAAACTACAAAGAATTACGGATCTTCCACACCCATTTTCGACCTACAAAAGATTCCGCAGTCAAGACGTGCAATAATTGACGCTGTGTTAGTTTCTGATATATTGCTAGTATTGTCTCCAAAATCGTTTGAAGTTGGTTTCATTTGTGGTTCGTCAAGATCTCCCGTGGAATTGATGTACAGCAATCATTACCTATTCAACCGTTTGCAGTTTGTAGTAGTGACTGTTTTGTTTATCGTTTGTTGAATACTAACGTGGCGTCGAAATATTGCAAGGGTGGGATCTAAGCACGTTTATAGTTTGTTGTAGCGTCTGCTGTGGTCTCGAAAAAAAAAAAAAAAAAAAAAAAAAAAAAAAAAAAAAAAAAAAAAATTACTTATAACTTTTTTTCTTTTCGACTACAAACGGAAATTTTTGTACTACAATCAACTACAAACGATTCTCTACCGACCTGTCATGCCAAATTTTAGTTTCCTCAAATTCGGTGGATGGTCATTTTTTTAACAACGTGTAACTTTTTTTTAGCTTAACTACAAACGAAATAATTGTTACTACAATCAACTACGTACCTAAATCTATAAGATGGCTAAAAAAAAAATAAGATTCCTTCAAATCGGGTGCTAGGTTCACATAGCTACATAGTTTATTGTTTCTTAATCTACTAATTACAGTTAATATTGCCAGAATTCTCTCTTTAGTATATTGTCTATATTTAGTAGCATTAAAAAATCAAAACTCATAATAATCAATAACTACAATTAATTCTCTATTCGATTATTCCCATAATTAATTTAATTTTTTTAAAGTATAAAACAAAGTAAATACAAAATAATTACAGTACCTACGGCAAATTAAAAAAACATAGTTTAGTTTCTTTTTGATCTATTAATTACAGTTAATAATGCCAGAATTCTCTCTTCAGTGCATTGCCTACATTTAGTAGCAATACAAAATCAAAACTCATAATAAATCCTATTTTTAATAATTACTATTATTATTTTTTATAATTTAACTTTTAGTATTTTACTATTTTTAATAATTAAATTTTTTCAAAGTATTAAACACAGTAAATACTAAATAATTACAATAAATACGGCAAATTAAAAAAAGGATGCAAAGTAGAACCTTAATAATAAGGAAGCAATGTGCAATTGCTTCCTCATTATTTTTCGCTTTTTATAAAGTTACCTCTATGAGGAAGTATGTTAATCAATTTTGGCTTCCTCATAGAGGAAGCTTTGTAAAAAGCGAAAAATAATGAGGAAGCAATGTGCAAGGTTCTACTTTGCATCCTTGTTTTATTTTATTCTTATTTTCTGATGTTTTACGAAATGCAGAGCGAAACCAGTCAATGTTTTTAAAATTCAAATTAACGTAAAATCCGAACCGCTTTACCGATCATCACCAAATTTGGTACGTAGTAGGGCTGAATGTTTTTTTTTCCTGTGTAGAAAATTTCACTCGATTATTCGAAATTTTACCTGAATTAGAGCAAAACGAAAATTTTTCGAAAAATTCAAAATCTCATAAAAACCGAACCGCTTTACCGATTTGGTCCAAATTCAATACCAAAGATCGCATCACTTTGTTGAATTTTAATACGAAGTTTCAGCCCGATAGTTAAAAATTCGTTCGAGCTAGAGCATTTACGTACTTTTTTCAAAATTTAAAAATTCTTATAAAAATGAGATGTGTCAATCGATTTTCCCGAAATTTAAACCAATTGAAGATTAGGCAGTACTGCACATGTTGTTTAAATTTGAGCTGATTCGGTCGAATAGTTTAAAAGTTACAGTTAAATGAATTGTTGGCCTTTCATCACACACACACACATACATACATCCGCACAATTTTTCTAAACCACTTTTCTCGATGTTTTAGACCATTCTGAGTAATCTGACATAAAAATCTCGAAAATTTTTTTTTTATGAAAACAAAGCTTTCTCTATGAGGAAGCAAAACATAGTTTAGTTTCTTTTTGGTCTACTAATTAAAGTTAATATTGCCAGAATTCTCTCTTCAGTGTATTGTCTATATTTAGATGCAAAAAAAAAACATGTGGCCCGAAAGTTTTTTTCAAGTTGTACCCAAATGCATACGTCGACTTTCCGCGGGTTGATGGGGAAAACATGAATGCGTGCGGCTAACCGCGCCGTTAATGACAACGGATAATGGCCTGAGCGCACACAGGCATACTCAGAGTAGCCGTTGCGGTCATCGAGCTCTTCCGTGTCCCTAAAACGAGGCAAGGCCAATATGTTGCACGTATGTCAACAGGCCGAGCTTTTCAATATACAGTATGCTATATATAATACACATATACAGCAATATTTATGACCGTTCGCATTAATTAACTCTTCCCGTCAATGATTATTGATATACCTTTGATTCGTTCATCGCAATGATCCGTGATGCAACAGGGTTTCGTTTACTTTTGTGCTTTATATGCCTCCAAGGCTTTTATCTGTTTGATTTAATTACTTTCTCTTTTTTCTTCGCGTGTTTTTTTGTTTTTTTTTTTTTTAATTTTATACTATTTCAGCGCCAGCGCCGATCCTATATGATCACAGCACGAGCGTTGAAATCTCCGATGCACTTGCTTGTTTATCCTCGCACAAGTTTTCACTTTATATTACGAAGAATTTATTTTTCTGATGAACTCACCGGATGAAAAACTTTGTTATCCGAAAAGTAACACTTCAGTTATTTATTTTTGTTTTTTTTTTAAATGTTTTTTATAGATAGAGAAACCGAGTATTGTTTAGTAATTCGAGATAACTAATACGAATATTTTATATTACGCATAGAAGGGAATTAGCTTTGAATTTTTATTTTATATCGTCACTGGCGGCGTTTTCAAGTCGTGTCGGGCCCTTCGAATGTGAATACGAGGAATGATGCGGACGAACAAGAGGAGAGACGCACGCTCGTTGCTTGTTGCTTGTGTTCGGGACGACGCACACGGTGAGACTGCGGGATCCATGGCACAGTGACCATAAGCAATGTCGGGAGTGCGACGGAGAGAAAGAGAGACGAGAGAGCCAGCTGTCGTTCGGTTCCCTCTCTTGCTTTCTCGATTTCTCCCACTCGCTCTGTCCCATCCATAGAGGTCTCGTCCTTTCCTCACACCAGTTATAGTAGCGTCCCGCGTAAGTTGCAATCGCTTCACGCGCTCTGCCACGTGTCTACACATTTGGGTTTGTGTCAGTTTCAAACGGAGACGAATAAGCGTAGAATGGAAAAGCTAGGAAAAAGGAGGAACAAAAAAATTTGAAGTGAATTACACAATGTGAAAATGTATTTTGCCACATTTTTGGCAAGTAGATGATTAAATGAAATTATAAAATTATAATGAAGATATTAGAATAAAATTGGATGAACGTAGAATGAAAAAAAGTAGGAAAAAGGAAGAAATAAATCTGAAGTGAAAAAGGAGGAAAAAAAATTTGAAGTGAATTACACAATGTGAAAATGTATTTTGCCACATTTTTGGCAACTACACCGAGAGAAAAGATTTCATTGACGCCAAAGAAATGGTTGGATTGATTTTTTTTTCATTGATTTCAACGAAATATTTCTTTGATTTCAATGAAATAGTGCATTTGAATTTCAAAGAGAACATTTCATTGCCTGTGAATAAAGGTTTACTTAGTGCGCATATAATAAAGAAACAGTTTCATTGTTTTAAAGAGACGTTTTCATTGGTTCAAAGAAACGTTTTTATTGATCTCACTCTCGCACCTAACCTCACTTTTTTATTTTCCCGTTCTCCCGAACGAACGGCTTCGAGTTTCGAGGAGCCAGAAGCTTTAGCCTATTTCTGCAGTACTTTCTTACATACTCACAAAATTTGAGCTTTATCTGCCGCGTACTTCAGGAAAAAATAGGTTTCGAAATTTTGAGCTGGTAAGAAGAAGGTTTCATTGAATCAGAGACGATATCTTTGAAATCAATAAACAAAGTTCATTGGTTTAAAGAAATGTTTCTTCGAATCAATGTCACTACTTTTTTTTGAGTTTAAGATCATTCAAAGAAAAGATAGTATTGAAATTCAAGTATTTCATTTCATTGGCAAAGATTTCCGTGAATCAATGAAACTTTTTCTCTCGGTGTAGCTGATTAAATGAAATTATAAAATTAGAATGAAAATATTAGAATAAAATTAGATGAACGTAGAATGAAAAAAAAAATAGGAAAAAGGAAGAAATAAATTTGAAGTGAAAAAGGAGGAAAAAAAAGAAGTGAATTACACAATGTGAAAATCTATTTTGCCACATTTTTGGCAACTAGAAGATTAAATGAAGTTATAAAATTAGAATGAAAATATTAGAATAAGATTAGATGAACGTAGAATGAAAAAGCTCGGAAAAGGGAGGAAAAAAAATTAAAGTGAATTACACAATGTGAAAATCTATTTTGCCACATTTTTGGCAACTAGAAGATTAAATGAAGTTATAAAATTAGAATGAAAATATTAGAATAAGATTAGATGAACGTAGAATGAAAAAGCTCGGAAAAGGGAGGAAAAAAAATTAAAGTGAATTACACAATGTGAAAATGTATTTTGCCATATTTTTGGCAACTAGAAGATTAAATGAAATTATAAAATTAGAATGAAAATATTAGAATAAAATTGGATGAACGTAGAATGAAAAAAAAACTAGGAAAAAGGAAGAAATAAATTTGAAGTGAATTGCATTATGGGAAAATGTGTTTTGCCGCCTTTTTGGCAACTAGAAGATTGAATAAATTTATAAAATTAGAATGTAAATATTATAATAAAATTATATGAACGTAGAATGAAAAAAAAACTAGGAAAAAGGAAGAAATAAATTTGAAGTAAATTACACAATGCGAAAATGTATTTTCCCACTTTTTGGCAAGTAGAAGATTGAATGATATTATAGAATTACTTTATGAACTAAAGATGTTTAGTAGTATTTATTATTATTAAAGTTTTTAATGACAGCGAAGAATATTAATTTTTTTAATAAAAAAAAAGGTTGCAAAGTCGCAATGTGCTTTGCATATTACGAACTTATTTTCCGCCTTTCTCAGAGTTACCTCTATGAGGAAATAATGCGTACAACCCGACTTTGCAGACTTTTTTTTAAACAAGTTTGGGGGGGGGGGGGGGAAGTCAGGTAGAAAAAATTGATTTTGGAAATTCAATATCATCCAAATCCTATTGCATATAAAAATGCCCAACGCATTATATTGTTGGTACTCGATGAAAGGTTTTTTTACTGTCGTCTGACTTGCATATGCTTTTCAATATTATCTTAAGCAAAGTTCTTAGGTTTTCCATTCTGCGCATGATTCAGATCAAACTACTAGGCAGATTGGAATGATTGATGTCTCATTTTCTTCTTCATGAAAAGATACACCGGCTAAATGGAGCAAATGTTAATAAAACGTAATATTTTTTAAGTGACATAATTATTAATAAATAAATGTTATGCTATTTTCTAAATCAGTGATTAACTTTGCTTTCAGAATGAAAAAAAAATAGTTTGCTCCATTTAGCCGGTGTATCTTCTCATGAAGTAGAAAATGAGACATTAACCATTCCAATCTGCCTAGTAGTTTGATCTAAATCATGCGCAGAATGGAAAACCTAAGAACTTTGCTTAAGATAATATTGAAAAGCATATCCAAGTCAGACGATAGTAAAAAATCCTTTCATCGAGCACTAACAATATAGTGCATTGGGCATTTTTATATGCAATAGGATTTGGATCATATTGAATTTTCAAAATCAATTTTTTTTACCTGACTCCCTCCCCTTAAATATTCAATGTTCTAACGCCTCAGTTGCGTTTCACAAAATTTAGTACCAAATATCCTTGCACATTATCATGCACATGTAGAAAGGTTCAGCTCATGTTATCAGATGTGTCAAAAGCCAAAATGGTATAATGTTGAATAATTCAAATTTCACCAAATTTCACCAAATTTGACATCTAGCATTACCAAATCCCGGCTGCAGAAAATTTTCAGTTCATGGTTGCAAACGATTTTTACTTAATTTATCGAAGTTCACTTAACTATTATAACGATACCATCAATTTTTCGAAAATTCGAAATTCTATAAAATCCGAACGTCTTGATAAATTTAGTTCAAATTCCGTATTGACCGTCCATTTACATTACTTTATTCCTTACAAACTATTTAACTCATTAGCCAAAAAATTGTGACAGCTAGAGAGCGTAAGTCTTTTTTTAAAAAACTCAAAGTTTTATAAAATCTGCCAATATGGCTGAATTTTTTTGTAAATTTTTAAAAAGGTCGGGCCGTTGCTATTTCGCCGGCTTACTATGAATATAGAGATTACGGTAAAAAAGCTTCGTACGAAAATTTTGACAGCCATAAAAACGTCCGAGATTTTTAGAAAAAAAAAATCACCGAGATATTCTGAATATTCTTCACATAATCTATTGATTTAATTATCTTTTGTTATTTAAATTGACTAATTACTTTTGTTTTCATTTTGCCACCAAAATTAATGAAACTGTAATGTAAATTGACATTTTTCTTTGTCAATTTAAGTTTATTCCAACGAGGAAAGGAAAATAAATGGATGACGTATGCGGCGACGGACTGTACGAGATATTCCTTCTGTTGGTGGAGCACAAGATGGTGAGGCTGGCTGTTCTTTGCCGCACGAGGACGGTAGAGTCGCGGCAGCCTCGCGCGTCTCTCCGAAGAAGGAAGAAGAGAGAAAGAATGAGCGCAGGACGAGATAATCGTACGGTCGGCGTCGGCAGAGCCGGAGACGTAGGAGAGAAGTAGGACCGCTCAGGTATAAGGGCAAATTCTTGGGAGGACCTTTAAACGAAATAGGCAAAGGGAAAGAGAGAATTTTTTTTTCTTTCCTTCGAAACGTTCGGATATGTTTACGCAGTGCGACCTCTGTGCGGTTCGTGGTGGTGGTCGTAGCACAAACAAAGTATATAATACTATTTGCAGGCACAAGGGCATTGGTGCCATTTATATACATATATTGGACGTCTTACGTACATCACTGGTTGAATATGCTTATAACTAATTGTCAATGAAAATGCGCTGAAAATTATTTGTTTTTGCTATTAAGAAACAATATATATATATATATTTTTTTTTGTTATATATATATATTAGGGTGTGTCGAATTTTTTTTTTTTTTTTTTTTTTCATATTGCATGGTCTCAAACCATTGTTTGTGCCTTTAAACAACTCGTCTGAAAATTTGAGCGCGATAAAAAATTTTTTAGAGGTGGCTCAAACGATGTATCGATTTCTCATTTAATTAACACGTAAAAGAATACGGCTCTTAATAAATTCATGTCCCATAATTACGGATACGATATATTGGAGTTTGTATTTTTTTTTTCGTCATCTTCATATCATACGGAAGTGAAAAAGTGCTTACAAATTTTTCGTTTAGATCAATAGTTTTCAAGTCATGATTTATTTAAGGCGCGAGATATTCATTTCGCCTAAATTCGAGAAATTCGGGCAAGAATTGCAAACACTTCCCGATGTTAAAAAAATTTGAAAAAATTCATACTCATTATAGGGACTCAAAAGACTAATTTCGCATAATAATAATTTCAAAATGTTATTAACAAATTGTTAAAAAGAAAATTGTTCATCAAAATATGCGGTGACTCAACTTTTTTTTGTATGAAAAAGATTCGTTCATTTTTCGGAATACATATGAATTTTTTCAGATTTTTATCTTTATTTTGATTTTTCTTGTTATTTACATGGAAAAATGTGCAAAAATAAAAATAAAGACAAAAATCTGAAAAAATTCATACGTATTCCGAAAAATGAACGAATTATTTTCATAAAAAAAAGCTGAGTTACCGCATATTTCGATGAACAATTTTCTTTTTAACAATTTGTTAATAATATTTTAGTATGGCATTGAAAAGATATATAAAAGATATATATATATATATATATATATATATATATCTTAATCGCTGAGCGAAAACAATGTTAGAGTTACAATAAATGCGCTGCAGTTGTCTCAACGACACGAAACATTTGAATCGAAGAAAGTCCGATAACCATTTGGTGAGTTTGTGCCCAACAATTTTTTCTCTCAGTGTAGGTCATAAATCGCCGGCATGAAACGTTTTCTCCGATATGGCCATCTGTGCCATTATTCCGAGTTACGATTTAGAAGTTTATAGGGCCATATTAATATATTCTGCTCTCTATTTGGTTGATGCAGTTGGAAGGGCCAAGCAGAGCCCTTATTCAGAATTATGACTTAGGCGCTCAAAACGCTATAGTCACATATTCTACTCTCTGATTGGCTCTTCCTAAGTCCGTAAACCAATCAGAGAGCACAGAAAGGACTAATAGATGAGGCTACGCTAAGCTCCGATAGATGGCGAACGATCGAACGAAGTTTCTCGCAAGCAAACGTACCATCCGTACAATTACGTCCGGAATTTCTTTTTTAGAGCACGACTGTCATATGGGGTACAATGAATAATGCATAGACTCATGAAAAATCGATTACAATTATTGAAGTACCCACAGCTATAAATCTAGTTAAATAAAATAGTAAAATAAATAATTGATACAATTTCTACAGTTCAGAACTTTTATACACAATATCCATTTGCGGCAAAATGATTTCACGTGTTCACAAAACAACCATTTAAAGAACATAATATTTTCAACTACATTATCTTACAATAATTGCACTATGGAAATGCTGCTTATAATCACGTTTAGTTCCGGTAGCTACAAAAATATAGTTGATTTTTTTTTAGACTTCATATTTATAGGCATCGATATTAGATTTTTCTCACGGTATCCATTCAAATAAAAAACGAACATTCTGTGAGGAATATACATCGCAGACTATTTTTCTAAAGAGCTGCGCTTCATAGAATATATTTTTTGAAAGTTGCATTTCGCAAAATATATATTTATAGATAGCTGCACAATAATTGCATTATCATTAGTTCTGCCAACTACAAAAATATACTAGACATTTTTTTTAAACTTCATACTTAGAGTCACCGATACTTTCTCACAGTAAGGTAAATGTCCCAGTAATCGACCAGTCTGTGGTAAAAGAGCGATAAATAAGACTGTGAGTGCTTTTCGACGCTTAAATAAATTTACAACACTTCCTCCGATTTATGTACAATATTATATGAAAATTTGAGGCTTGTAAAATCACAACAGTGATAATAAGAAAATTGTAAACTTGCAGTGACCGAGCCGAGCGTGGTTTCGTCGAAATCCTTGATATGGAGGTTAAGGTGCGTCTCGTGACATTTAGTTAAATTCTGCGATGCACGAAGACTTTAGCTGAGCAAGTTTAATTTTATATTACATATGAAGCATCTGGTATTACTAAATGAATATGATTTTATCGTAAAATTGTTGTTTGTGCAAAAAATCGCGGAGGTCGATAACTGGTTCAGAAAAACACATAAATGTCCGGGTAATCGACCTACTGTCGATCACTAGGGCAAAATTGTGGATAGAAAATTAGTGTAAATCGCGTATTGTTTTTATGAATTAGATGATAAAAAATAATGTAACAATTCATTCATCGATCGAACTGTACGAGGAGTACTTATGGACAGGGGTATTGGGCTCTATATAAATAATTAAGCAGCAAAATAAATCATGTCGATAACTGGGCCATGCATATATCCATGACTGGGTCATGTCATGTCATGGGTCGATTACTGGGCAAACCGTGACTTTAGTATGTCCATGACTGGGACATTTGCACACCTCAAGTTTTATGTTAATTTTTTATTACAAGAAGATAAGGTAGACCAAAAGTTAAGCGTTCTATTTGTTGACAAGATTATACTGATTCTTTATAACCTACAATGACCGTTATTGACGTCTTAATTTGTGACTTTTCTTAACGTGTCGATTACTAGGACATATAACGGTCGATTACTGGACCAACTATAACTTTAGTATGTCGATGACTGGTACATTTGCACTTCTGAAGCTTTAGAATAAGTTTTCTGTACAATAAGATAAGTTACGAAAATTTTTGAGGTTGTTATTTTTTCATACGTATATTCTGATTCATTATTACCTAGAATGACCATTTTGCTTCCTCATAGAGGAAGCTTTGTTTTCGTGAAAATTTTTTTTTTCGAGATTTTCATGTCAGTACACTCAGAATGGTCCAAAACATCGAGAAAAGTGATTTAGAAAAAATGTGTGTGTGTGTGTGTGTGTGTGTGTGTGTGTGTGTGTGTGTGCGTGTGTGTGTGCGTGCGTGCGTGCGTGCGTGCGTGCGTGCGTGCGTGCGTGCGTGCGTGCGTGTGTGCGTGTGTGTGTGTGTGTGTGTGTGTGTGCGTGTGTGTGTGTGTGTGCGTGTGTGTGTGTGTGTGTGTGCGTGCGTGCGTGCGTGCGTGCGTGCGTGCGTGCGTGCGTGCGTGCGTGCGTGCGTGCGTGCGTGCGTGCGTGCGTGCGTGTGTGTGTGTGTGTGTGCGTGTGTGTGTGCGTGTGTGTGTGTGTGTGCGTGTGTGTGTGTGTGTGTGTGTGCGTGTGTGTGTGTGTGTGTGTGTGTGTGTGTGTGTGTGTGTGTGTGTGTGTGTATGTTACACAATCGAAAAATGTAAACCTTTATAACTCGGGAATGCCTTGAGATATCAAGCTGAAATTTGGACCATAGATAGAGGGGTCAAGCCTCATCGTTCATGCAAATTTTTGTTAAAATCCACTTCATCGTTAAATTATTACGCGTTTTTTAATTTTTTGAAAAATGTCTGTTAACGCGATAACTCTTTCAATTTTCGAGATATTGATCTAAAAATTGGTATGAATTTGAGCTTTCATATGCCGGTGATCGCTATTGAATTTGGTTAAGATCGGTTGAGCCGTAAAAATTTTATGATGTTTTGAATTTTTCAAAAAATTGACATTATCGCTCTATTGTAAGTTTTGCAAAAATTAAGAAAGCGAACTCAAATTTTGTATATAAATAAAACAATATTCAGCCATTATATATGTATAATTTAGTGACGAACGGTATGAAATTTTTGATTTTATGGAATGTTGAAATATTTTTAAAAATATACATTATCACATTCACTTCGGAAAGGCTCTAATAATCACGAAATAACGCAATAACGAAATAGAAAAAGCGAATCCACAACATGTATATTTATCTAATTAAAACAAGGATGCAAAGTAGAACCTTGCACATTGCTTCCTCATTATTTTTCGCATTTTACAAAGCTTCCTCTATGAGGAAGCCAAAAATTGAATAACATACTTCCTCATAGAGGTAGCTTTATAAAATGCGAAAAATAATGAGGAAGCAATGTGCAAGGTTCTACTTTGCATCCTTGTTTTGTATCTTAATGTGAAAGTAACGTTTTTACAAAGTTGGGCAATTTGGTTACCGGGTCGATCACTGGGACGTTTACCTTATATCCATTCGATTTAAAAAAAAAAAAAAGTAATGCGTAATACACAGCGCAGAATATATTTTGAAAAAAAAGCTGCACTTCAAAGAGGATAACTTCTGGTTTACATGACGATGTAACGGCGACATTTTACCCGCGTGTCATTATAACAGCCGGGCCCGTCTTTGAGTTCAACGACGCGTCTCTAAACCAGCGTCACTGCAGAGTAAGAGAGTTCCGCGTGCGGGACGATTCACCTGTACTGGGACGACGACTCACGTAATTAATCCACCTCTCCTCTCTTCTCAACGTCTTTGTTTTACAAATGCTTTTCATGCCGCTGCTGTTAGCAGGATTCACGGGCCTGCAGGCACGAGACGAGCCGCTTGTGCGGGACTCTGCAATGTCCTGGCCGCATCCTCACCGCAACGACATGTCTGATGTCTATTATATATATATACACACATATATCACATACAAATCTCCGTGTCTTTCTTTTGTAAATCTCGGCCCTCTCGTGTAGAAGGATTTTCCTTTTGAACAGGACACTCGCCAGATTGGCTGTCTCGTGCAGATCGTAAGTTGTCGAAAAAGGATTCACGATATACTCAGTGCATTTAGTTGTAAATACCTAATACTTATATAAATAAAAATGATGATACGATTCGCTTTATAATTATGATTTCATAATAATAATATTTATATTATTATATAATACTATATAATACTATACTTATATAATAGTATTTATATAATAATATAATCGTTTGTATTATATTATTATATAGTACAAACGATTATAATACAATGTGTAAACTTTTGAATAGCTGCAAAAATTATTAATTTGCAATAAAATTTCATGGATATATTTTTGAAAAAATGAAAAAAACATAATTAATGCATGGAGAAAGTAATTGGTTGGGAAAATGGATTTCATTCCATTTTTGACAATAATTCTCCAATAATAATATTTTATTTATTCAATATGCTTTGCCATTAATTTTTTAAAATATGCCTTGGTGCCAAAGAATTGGGGTTTAAAATCTAATTTTATGCATTCTAAATTCATAATTTTTTTCATAGCTTCTAAAACTCTGTGACAAAAAAAATTGCGTTTTATAACTCGACGTCTTTAGTGTCCGAAAAGACCGGAAGACCTATGTCTTCCTAAGACCTGATGTAAATCATTTACATTTATATGTACCCAAGTAAAAAAATATATATATATAACCCGACATATGAGACATTCCACACCAATTGAGACACCCGATTTTTCAATGTTCCCGAAAAATGTTGTAATTTTGCGCTATTGTAATATTATATACCCTCAGAAAAAGTTCTAAATTTTAAGAGCTTACGGTCTTCCGCTTTCGAGATAAACCGTTTGGTTATATTTTGTTGAGTTTGATGATATCGCCATAGCTCTAAAGTGTATTGTAGCATAAAAAATACGAAAATTCTCATTTTTTTAACGTACTCTTTATATATTTAGTTTCAAAATTTGTTGAATCGCGTCAAATTGGATTATATTTTTTTTGCTCCCTCATAGAGGAAGCTTTGATTTCGTGAACATTTTCTTTTTCAAGATTTTCATGTCATGACACTCAGAATGGTCCAAAACGTCGAGAAAAGTGGTTTCGCTGTATCTCGAAAACAGCTTTAACAATCAAGCTGAAATTTGGCACGCTGATAAACGAGCAACACCACTTCCTATGTGCACATTTTCGAAAAAATTGAAAAAAAGATTCAAATTTTATAAGCCTTTCAATTTTTCGAAAAATGTCTGTATGTTCTCTAGCTTCCGCAATTTTTCAGCTAATGAGCTAAATAGTTCTGGACAAATAGAGAAATGAAAAATGAAGGTCGGTATTGAATTTGAGCGAAATCCATAAAGCGGTTTAGATTTTATAAAATTTTGAATTTTCGAAAAACAATTTGTTTTCGTTCTTATTCAAGTTAAGTTCGACCAAATCTGCTCAAATATTTCGCAAAGTAAAATTAACATCCAGTTGTAGTAGATATCGAATTTGGTGAAGATTGGTAAAGTTGTTCAGATTTTATAAGACATTGAATTTTTCAAAAAATCTCTGTATGTTCTCTAGCTTCCACAATTTTTTAGATACTGAGCTTAAACAGATTTTGACGAATAAAGCAATGAAAAATGATGATTAGTATTGAATTTAATCGAAATCCATAATCGGTTTAGATTTTATAGAATTTTGAATTGTTGAAAATTTTTGTTTTCGTACTTATTTTAATTTGCATTTACAATAAGGATGCAAAGTAGAACTTTGCACATTGCTTCGTCAATAATTTTCATCATTCGCAAAGTTTCCTCTACGAGGAAGCCAAAAATAAAATAAAGAAACTTCCTCGGTGCGAAAGATGAAAATTAATGAGGAAGCAATGTGCAAAGTTCCACTTTGTATCTAATTAAAAGGAACAAGGATGCAAAGTAGAACCTTGCACATTGCTTTCTCATTATTTTTCGCGTTTTACAAAGCTATCTCTATGAGGAAGTATGATATTCAATTTTTGGCTTCGTTATAGAGGAAGCTTTGTAAAACGCGAAAAATAATGAGGAAACAATGTGCAAGTTTCTACTTTGCATCCTTGTTTTACTTAGATAAATATACATGTTGTGGATTCGCTTTTTCTATTTCGTTATTACGTTATTTCGTGATTATTAGAGCGTTTCCGAAAGTGAATGTGATAATGTATATTTTTAAAAATAATTCAACATTCCATAAAATCAAAAATTTCATACCGTTCGTCACTAAATAATACATATATAATGGCTGAATATTGTTTCATTTATATACAAAATTTGAGCGCGCTATCTTAAGTTTTGCAAAAGTTACAATAGAGTGATAATGTCAATTTAAAAAAAAATTCAAAACATCATAAAATTTTAACGGTTCAACCGATCTTAACCAAATTCAATAGCGATCACCGGCGTATGAAAGCTCACATTCATACCAATTTTAAGATCAATATCTCGAAAATTGAAAGAGTTATCGCGTAAACAGACATTTTTCAAAAAATTAAAAAACGCGTAATAATTTAATGATGAAGTGGATTTTAACAAAAATGTGTATGAACGCTGAGGCTTGATCCCTCTATCTATGGTCCAAATTTCAGCTTGATATCTCAAGGCATTCCCGAGTTATAAAGGTTTACATTTTTCCGTCGTGTAACATACACACATACACACACACACACACACACACACATACACACACACATACAGACATTTTTTCTAAATCACTTTTCTCGACGTTTTGGCCCATTCTGAGTGTACTGACATGAAAATCCCGAAAAAAAAAAAATTTTCATGAGAAAAAAGCTTTCTCTATGAGGAAGCAAAAATAATTAATAATTAAATTAAATACTAATAAAATATTAATTAATAATAATAAATTAATAATAATAAAAGAAAAAAAAGATGCAAAGTTCCACTTTGCATCGATGCATGACGATGCAAAGTGGAACTTTGCATCGTCATTCATTTTTTTCTTTTCATCTAATTGCTTCCTCATAGAGGAAGCTTTGTTTTCGTGAAAATTTTTTTTTTCGGGATTTTCATGTCAGTACACTCAGAATGGTCCAAAACATCGAGAAAAGTGATTTAGAAAAAATGTCTGTATGTGTGTGTGTGTGTGTGTGTGTGTGTGTGTATGTGTGTGTGTGTGTGTGTGTGTGTGTGTGTATGTGTGTGTGTATGTTACACAATCGAAAAATGTAAACCTTTATAACTCGGGAATGCCTTGAGATATCAAGCTGAAATTTGGACTATAGATAGAGGGATCAAGCCTCATCGTTCATGCAAATTTTTGTTAAAATCCACTTCATCGTTAAATTATTACGCGTTTTTTAATTTTTTGAAAAATGTCTGTTTACGCGATAACTCTTTCAATTTTCGAGATATTGATCTAAAAATTGGTATGAATTTGAGCTTTCATATGCCGGTGATCGCTATTGAATTTGGTTAAGATCGGTTGAGCCGTAAAAATTTTATGATGTTTTGAATTTTTCAAAAAATTGACATTATCGCTCTATTGTAACTTTTGCAAAACTTAAGATAGCGAGCTCAAATTTTGTATATAAATAAAACAATATTCAGCCATTATATATGTATAATTTAGTGACGATCGGTATGAAATTTTTGATTTTATGGAATGTTGAAATATTTTTAAAAATATACATTATCACATTCACTTCGGAAACGCTAATAATCACGAAATAACGCAATAACGAAATAGAAAAAGCAAATCCACAACATGTATATTTATCTAATTAAAACAAGGATGCAAAGTAGAACCTTGCACATTGCTTCCTCATTATTTTTCGCATTTTACAAAGCTTCCTCTATGAGGAAGCCAAAAATTGAATAACATACTTCCTCATAGAGGTAGCTTTGTAAAATGCGAAAAATAATGAGGAAGCAATGTGCAAGGTTCTACTTTGCATCCTTGTTTTTCTATGTAAAGGGCCTCCCTCTATTGAACTAATTTTTTTTTCTATCTTCACTAACCCATTATGAAGGCGTATGCAGATGGACAACGAAGCAAACGCAATAATGTACGAGATATAATTTAATTATAGATTTTTTTCCTTTTAATTATTCTTACATTTTATTACATAGCTATATATTATTTTTTTACTTGGATAATTGCGGAAAAATTAACGAATTGAGAGAAAAATTCATCGAATCAGAGTGAAACTGCCGGAGGAAGGGTGAGAGCATGTCAGCTTGTGGCGAGCTATTGAGTCGTTAGAGAAGCTATCGAGAGGAGTCGCGCGGGGCATCGGGCCATTGGCGTCGTCGACGCGTTCTCTTCCCCTCACCCCTCACCCCATATGTACCCGTACTGTATGGTGTATATACACATAGCCGCGGGAGAGGCGGTACAGGGGCGTTAGGCACATACCAAGTGCGTGAGCGAAACGGAGATAACAACCGGGTGGCGCGCAAGAGGGTGCGAGTGAGACAAAGAATTTTTCCTTTGATGTCGCCGCCGCACGCGATCCCACACACGCTCGCGCGCGCGAAACTCGCGAGAGCGCGACCATTCGACAAGGGGAAAGGGGACAACAGAGGGAAAGAGTCAGCAAGCGGCTTTCTGAGTGAGTCCGAGGAAAGGATCAAATGCGTGTGAGCGAGTGCGACGTACACATAGCAAAGCTGAAATAAAAAGAAGGTAAAGAAAGGAAATGCTGTAGAGTGGGAGAGCGCCAGTTTTCTCGGTGTGAATCCGCGTGAACGAATCTTTCGTACACGCACAATATGAGCCAACGTACGTAGCGTTGAGTTTGGGGTAAAATGAACCACTTTTGTTATTTCGTAAGCATTTTAACCCACAAAAATTGTCTTAATTATTTTTTCGGTATATGTATGATCAGAGTTGTAAATCCTCATTAATTCATGAGATATAGTTTACAGTACTATTTGTTTTTTAATTATGATTTCATAATAATAATATGTAGTGATTATAAAATAGAGTGTAAACATTTGAATAACTGAAAAAAAAAAACTAATTTTCGCTTTAATATTGCAAGAAATAGTGGAAAAAATGGAAGAAATAAGTAATGCATTACTTATTTTTTCCCATTTTTTCAAAAGGATTACCGTGAATTTTTATTGAAATATAATAATTTTTGCATCGATTCCAAAGTTTAATCATCGTATTACAATCGCTACATGTTACTATTATAAAATCGTAATTATAGAGCTGATCGTATCACCATCATTATTTCTATAAGTATTAGACATTTAGAACTCTGTGTATGATTTGGTAAATTAAGTTTTTACAGAATTATTTATTAGGTGATTATCGTAATTTTGAGGATATTTTATTTAATTAGATAATTAAAAGGGTTTTAAGGGATCTTTACAGTGTGACGAACCGAAAAATATCCTATTTTCATGTTTTTTTTTCGGACGGTTACTATACGCCGATCAATCTGAAATTTTTATGACCTATTAAGGGGAGGGAGTCAGGTAAAAAAAATTGATTTTGGAAATTCAATATCATCCAAATCCTATTGCATATGAAAATGGCTAACGCACTATATTGTTGGTACTCGATGAAAGGATTTTTTACTGTCGTCTGACTTGCATATGCTTTTCAATATTATCTTAAGCAAAGTTCTTAGGTTTTCCATTCAGCGCATGATTCAGATCAAACTACTAGGCAGATTGAAATGGTTGATGTCTCATTTTCTTCTTCATGAAAAGATACACCGGCTAAATGGAGCAAATGTTAATAAAAGGTAATATTTTTTAAGTGACATAATTATTAATAAATAAATGTTATGCTATTTTCTAAATCAGTGATTAACTTTGCTTTCAGAATGAAAAAAAAATAGTTTGCTCCATTTAGCCGGTGTATCTTTTCATGAAGAAGAAAATGAGACCTCAACCATTCCAATCTGCCTAGTAGTTTGATCTGAATCATGCGCAGAATGGAAAACCTAAGATCTTTGCTTAAGATAATATATAAAAGCATATGCAAGTCAGACGACAGTAAAAAATCCTTTAATCGAGTACCAACAATATAGTGAGTTGGGCATTTTTATATGCAATAGGATTTGGAGGATATTAAATTTCCAAAATCAATTTTTTTTACCTGACTCCCTCCCCTTAAGGTAATCATGAATGACAGAAAATTATTTTTTATAAGACGATTTTTATTGTTAGAATTTTTTTTTATTGTTGAAAATAATGTTAATAAAAAAGATAGCCTCATGGTGGACATCCTAGGGGTCGCAAATTTGATCTAAAAAAAAACCCAAAGGATTATTAATTAGTATGCGATTGGCTATCGCGCTATGGAGGCTTTTTTTAAAATCAAAATTGACAAAATGGCGGTGATTTGAACAAAAAGTACCGATTTTAGCCGTTTTTTTCAACAGTTTTTCTTTTAAAAAAATGGGAAGATTTTTAAAAAAAGCTTCCATAGCACGATAGAGAGTAGCGTGAAGAATGTTCTCCTAAAATTTGAAAACGATCGCTTGAAAACTGTTCCCTGGAGAATGTCCACCGTTTTGAAAAATGTCGTTTCGAGAAAAACGCGTTTAAAGTTTCGAGTGTAGAAATTTCATATACCTAAATTGTGTACTTATGACTAATACGAATTTCGCTTTAAAAATTTGAGAGGATTTTTTTGACCATATATATACTAATGAATGAACCGAAAAAAAAAATCGATTTTTTTTCACACTAAAAAGATCCCTTAATAGTTTCGGGATGGTGAAATGATGTGAGGATTGGATCTAAAAATTGGCCACGCTGTTATTTTATTTTTGGATCGAATTAATTTTTGTATTAATTGGCATTAAATTTTATAGGTGTAATTATTGATCCGGAGATTAACATTAAATTTAATTATTTCTAGTAAAATCTATAAATTAAAAAGTTGTACATGATATAATCTACGATATGTCACCAATAAAAATTAATTAAATGTTAATTATTTTCGGTATTCGGTATTACAATTATTTATCCGGTAATTACCATAATTTAGAGAATATTTTATTTAATAAGATAATTATAAGATTTTTTAAAGTTTCGGGTTGTTGAAATGATGTGAAGATTGGATCTACACAAAATATGGCCACGCAATTATTTCGTTAGTAGAACGAATTAATTTTTCTATTTATTTACATTGAATTTTCAAATATAATTATCGATCCATAAATATTACCATTAAATTTAGTTATTACTATGAAAAATAAATTAAAAAATTGTGCATGATATAATTTACGATATATCTCCAACAAAGATCAATATTATTTTGATTTATTAAAAATAAATAAACAAAAAGTTTCACATGATATAATTAACGATATATCACCTTTTAGTAATTTAATAATAATAAGTAATTTATAGAAATAAATCTTCGTGCCCCATTTTGCCCCACTCTTTCTGAATAATAAAAAATGCAGTCGCTGGCCACCATCGGCTAATCATTGGCCGCCCGTGCGCTCAGACTTGTCGGATAGAAAGAGAAACTACTATGCTATTAACTGTGTGTTTACGGGGGGAGGGAATAGAGGAGTGAGAGCGACAAGCGTGCAAGCAAAATCACACTCTATATAGCTGTATGTATTACGAGATACGTGTAGGTACGTGACTGGCGAAGAAGAGAAAGATAGGCAGAGAGAGAGAGAGAGAGAGAGAGAGAGAGAGAGAAAAAAAGTATTTAATATCATGGCCCGTGTAATAAACACCGAGAACGCGCAACTCTTCGCAAAGTTGCCTGTAATTTCTCGCTGAAAATTATATGTTAATGCCTGACATAATGGCGTTCTTCGTTAACGGTATATACGACGGAGGCAAAGAGATCGGGAAAATAAGGGAGACGGGACACACGCTGGTGACCAAACAATGCCGCGGTTTCGGGCCCGATGCTGATGTAATGCTGCAGACACGTGAAAATAATTTTCGAGACATTTTTTGTAAAATATCTCGAAATATATCTCGGCCTTCATAATCGTTTTTAAGTCGTATATTCCACCACAGGAAACACCCGTTTTAAACCGTTTAGTGTGATTTTTAAAAAAGGTCGTTTTCGATTTCGTAATTCACACGATTTTCGGTCCGAAAATCCAGCAAATTTTTTTTTCAAGATCTCAAATTTTGGCCTTCACTATTGGTCTCAGGTCGCATAATGTACCTCAGAAAGTACCGGTTACATGCTCTTTTACGACGATTTTTGAAAAAGTCATTTTTGGTCGGTTCTGGTTTCAGAATTCACAGATCCGACTTTTGGACGGAAAATCGAACCTGAAGAACCTAATTTTTTTTCTTCAAGATATCAAATTTTTGCCTTTAATATCGTCCTCAAGCCGCAAATTGTATCTCAGAAAGTACCGGTTACATGCCTTTTTAAGGTAATTTTTGAAAAAGTCACTTTTGGTCGTTTTTGATTTCAGAATTCACAGATCCGACTTTTGTTCGCAAAATCGAACCTAAAAAACCTACATTTTTTCTCTTTAACATATCAAATTTTGGCCTTCACTATTGTTCTCAAGTCGCATATTGTACCTCAGAAAATATCGGTTACATGCCTTTTTACGACGATTTTTTGAAAAACGCACTTTTGGTCGGTTCTGATTTCAGAATTCACAGATCCGACTTTTGGACGGAAAATCCAACCTAAAGAACCTACATTTTTTTTCTTCAAGATATCAAATTCTGGCCTCCACTATCGTCCTCAAGTCGCATATTGTACTTCAGAAAGTACCGGATACATGCCTTTTTACGACGATTTTTTGAAAAAGTCACTTATGGTCGGTTATAATTTCAAAATTCACAAATCCGACTTTTGGTCGGAAAATCGAACCTAAAGAACCTAAATTTTTTTTTCCTTCAAGATATCAAATTTTGGCCTTCACTATCATCCTTAAGTCGCATATTGTACCTCAGAAAGTACCGGTTACATTCCTTTTTACGACGATTTTTGGAAAAAGTCACTTTTGGTCGGTTCTGATTTCAGAATTCACAGATCCGACTTTTGGTCAGAAAATCGAACCTAAAGAACCTAAATTTCTTTTCTTCAAGATATCAAATTTTGGGCTTCACTATCGTTCTCAAGTCGCACATTGTACCTCAGAAAGTACCAGTTACATGCCTTTTTACGACGATTTTTTGAAAAACGCACTTTTGGTCGGTTCTGATTTCAGAATTCACAGATCCGACTTTTGGTCAGAAAATCGAACCTAAAGAACCTAAATTTCTTTTCTTCAAGATATCAAATTTTGGGCTTCACTATCGTTCTCAAGTCGCACATTGTACCTCAGAAAGTACCAGTTACATGCCTTTTTACGACGATTTTTTGAAAAACGCACTTTTGGTCGGTTCTGATTTCAGAATTCACAGATCCGACTTTTGGACGGAAAATCCAACCTAAAGAACCTACATTTTTTTTCTTGAAGATATTAAATTTTGGCCTTCACTATCGTCCTCAAGTCGCAAATTGTACCTCAGAAAGTACCGGTTAAATGCCTTTTTACGATGATTTTTTAAAAAGTCACTTTTCGTCGGTTCTGATTTCAGAATTCACAAATCCGACTTTTGGTCGGAAAATTGAACCTGAAGAACCTAATTTTTTTTTCTTTAAGATACCAAATTTTGGCCTTCACTATTGTTCTCAAGTCGCATATTGCACCTCAGAAAGTACCGGTTACATGCCTTTTTACGACGATTTTTTGAAAAAGTCACTTTTGGTCGGTTCTCATTTCAGAATTCACAGATCCGACTTTTGGTCGGAAAATCGAACCTAAAGAACCTAAATTTTTTTTTTCTTCAAGATATCAAATTTTGGCCTTCACTATCATCCTTAAGTCGCATATTGTACCTCAGAAAGTACCGGTTACATGCCTTTTTACGACGATTTTTGAAAAAATAACATTTGGTCGGTTCTGATTTCAGAATTTACAGATCCGACTTTTGGTCAGAAAATCCAATCAAAGAACCTACATTTTTTTTCTTCAAGATTTCAAAGTTTGGCCTTCACTATCGTCCTCAAGTCGCAAATTGTACCTCAGAAAGTACCGGATACATGCCTTTTTACGACGATTTTTTGAAAAAGTCACTTATGGTCGGTTATAATTTCAAAATTCACAAATCCGACTTTTGGTCGGAAAATCGAACCTAAAGAACCTAATTTTTTTTTTCTTCAAATTTTGGCCTTCACTATCATCCTTAAGTCGCATATTGTACCTCAGAAAGTACCGGTTACATTCCTTTTTACGACGATTTTTGGAAAAAGTCACTTTTGGTCGGTTATAATTTCAAAATTCACAAATCCGACTTTTGGTCGGAAAATCCAACCTGCAGAACCTAAATTTTTTTTCTTCAAGATATCAAATTTTGGCCTTCACTATCGTCCTCAAGTCGTAAATTGTACCTCAGAAAGTACCGGTTACATGCTCTTTTACGACGATTTTTGAATTCACAGATCCGACTTTTGGTCGGATCTGTGAATTCTGAAAATCCAACCTAAAGTTGTTTTTCTTCAAGATATGAAATTTTGGCCTTAAAAAACATCAATAAATTGTTTTTAAAAATCCTTTTTTATAGAATAAACTGTTCCATTTTTCCAGACACACATAGATTTCCAAAGAATTCTTTTGTATAATTTTCAATTATCTAAAATTCTTCTAAATTTACAATCCTCCAAAGTTAGTTAAATCCATTTTTTCCTCATTCACAAATCAATGATAATCTCTACACTTCATCAAAATCAATATTCCCAGCATCTCCAACAAAGTTGAATTGTCATTCACATTTTTTTTCTGCCTGACAAAGAGTGATACCCAAACACACATTCATAAAAGTGTACATCAGTACTTCAAACAAATAGCTATTTGTCGAAGCAAAAAAAAACAAAAAAAAACGAACAAGACAAAATGTAATTTTTGCTTTGACCCACGAAGCTTATAAAATATTTCTGTTATTTTAAACTGGGTAGATGAATCTGCGCGACGTTATAACGTCATCGTCGTATGTCTAGACGAGTCAGAAGTATAAATTCTCTGGGACAGGAGAGACAGTGAGAGATAAAGAGATTTTTGTACTTAAACGCTTTTCTATAGGTGCACATGGTGGATATACATATATGTATATCACCGCGGAGTATTATAGGGAGAGAAAGAGCGATGTGACGAAGGAGAGGCAGAGAGAAGGATGGAGGTATCCAGCCGAGGACACCAACTCTGAACTTCAAAGGACTCTTTGATGGTTTCCGCTGCTGCCATTGCGGGATCTTGATAAACCCGCATTATACGCCGGTAGTGTACAATCCCACAGAGAAGAGAGGAGGAGGTAGAGGAGAAGGAGGACGCACGCCGCGCAGCACGGCCGTTAGTATCGCGTATTGTATATGCCCAAACCAGTTTTCGTTCGTTTGCCTGCTTGGTTCTCTAGCATGGTTCGCTCATTCGCTCTTTCTGTCTGACTGTCGGTCTGTCTCAGTCGCACGTTCGCGCGGGGTAGCTTAATTAAATACGTCAGGCCCGATGGACCATGAACCTAGAGAGGGATTGCGGGCCCGAGCGTTTAAGGCCCATCGCCGTGCACTCTATTATTATACGGCGGAATATTATTATACCGGAAGGTGTGGTATAGTGTGCACACTCTCAACTCTGTATTATCGCGTGTGATTTTATTTTCATACTATTGCGAGATATATGATTTTATGGCACACTCACGGGAGTGGAAGAATTTTTTTTAATTTAAGTCGAACGAGTTCAACGAAAAATCGTGGAAATTATATGATGCTGTAATTGCACCTTTTTTGGTATTAGAACGTCACGAGATGCGGTAACGTCTCGACGCCAAGTACTTAAAAAACAAGTTTTTAACGATTTTTATTAGTTGCATTTGATTTGTAGCCAAGTTTAGTGATGGAAATATTTTTTATTTTTTTATAGTGGAATTATTGAGTATTCTTTATTAAGAAAACACAATATTACGCCTGAAGATGTGGTACAGTAATTTTATACAGTAATTTTATTTTCATATTATTGCGAGATATATGATTTTATGATTTTACACTCACTGGAAGAATTTTTTATTTAAATCGAACGAGTTCAACGAAAAATCGTGAAAATTATATGATGCTGTAATTGCACCTTTTTTGGAATTATAACGTCAAGATACGCGGTGACGTGTCGATGCCAAGTACTTAAAAAACAAGTTTTTAACGATTTTTATTAGTTGAATTTGATTTGTAGCCAAGTTTAGTGATGCAAATATTTTTTATATTTTTTTTAGTAGAATTATTAAGTATTCTTTAGTAAGAAAACACAATATTACACCTGAAGGTGTGGTATAGTTTGCACGCTGTCTACTCTGTATTATCGCGCGTGATTTTATTTTCATATTATTGCGAGATATATGATTTTATGATTTTACACTCACTGGAAGAATTTTTTTATTTAAGTCAAACGAGTTCAACGAAAAATCGTGGAAATTATATGATGCTGTAATTGCACCTTTTTTGGAATTATAACGTCAAGAGACGCGGTAGCGTCTCGACGCCAAGTACTTAAAAACAAGTTTTTAACGATTTTTATTAGTTGCATTTGATTTGTAGTCAAGTTCATTGATGCAAATGTTTTTTTTTTCTTTTTGCTTCCTCATAGAGGAAGCTTTGTTTTCATGAAAAAAAAAAAAAATTCGGGATTTTTATGCCACGACGGATGGAAAAATGTTCGTATGTATGTATGTGTGTGTGTATGTATACAACTCCGAAAATTCGAACGCTGATAACTCAAGAACGGTTTTGTATATTGCGGTCAAATTTGGCCCACAAGTGTAGCAGCAGAACCTCTTCAACTGTAGCAATTTTCGACAAAATCTGTGCGAAAATTTCGATTTTATGCCGTTTTGAATTTTTTAAAAAAAGGACGTGGTCGCTCTAACTTTCATAAAATTTAGTCTATTTTGCTAAATAGTTGGTTATAAGAGCAGGTGCACTCAATGTTGTTTGGTATTAAATTTGGCTCGAATCGGTAAAGTGGTTCAGATTTTATGGAATTTTGAATTTTTCAAAAAATTGACATTATCGTTCTATTGTAACTTTTGCAAAACTTGAAATAGCGAGCTCAAATTTTGTATATAAATGAAACAATATTCAGCCATTATATATGTATAATTTAGTGACAAACGGTATGAAATTTCGATTTTATGGAATGTTGAATTATTTTTAAAAATATACGTTATCACATTTACATTCGGAAACGCTCTAATAATAACGAAATAACGGAATAACGAAATAGAAAAAGCGAATTAACAACATGTTTATTTATCTAATTTAAACAAGGATGCAAAGTGGAACCTTGCACATTGCTTCCTCATTATTTTTCGCTTTTTACAAAGCTTCCTCTACGAGGAAGCCAAAATTCAATAACATACTTTTTTGCTTCCTCATAAAGGAAGCTTTGTAAAAGGCGAATAATAATGAGGAAGCAATGTGCAAGGTTCTACTTTGCATCCTTATTTTTTTATAGTGGAATTATTAAGTATTCTATATTAAGAAAACACAATATTACACCTGAAGGTGTGGTATAGTTTGCACACTGTCTACTCTGTATTATCGCATGTGATTTTATTTTCGTACTATTGCGAGATATATGATTTTATGGCACACTCACGGGAGTGGAAGAATTTTTTATTCAAGTCGAACAAGTTCAACGAAAAATCGTGGAAATTATATGATGCTGTAATTGCACCTTTTTTGGAATTATAACGTCAAGATACGCGGTGACGTCTCGACGCCAAGTACTTAAAAAACAAGTTTGTAACGATTTTTATTAGTTGAATTTGATTTGTAGCCAAGTTTAGTGATGCAAATATTTTTTCTATTTTTTACAGTATAATTATTAAGTATTCTTTATTAAGAAAACACAATAATTGAAGTATCATTATACCGGAAGGTGTGTTATATGGTGTATGCATTTTCAGAGGAAAATGTTACAGGTGATAATACAGAGGTATTATTACCTGTAACTTTTTTTTCACACCATTCAAAGTTCTATATTTTTATTTCCAAGATAAGATTTTTTATGATATACCGACAGAAGAATAAATCGGATTTACGAAACTTCAATAAATGAGTGTTTTAAAATAATTTCCATTTTATGACCAAATACTTATTCGAATCAGTGAAATATTTATTGAAGTCAAATTCAAGAGACACAATAAAAAAATTTTGATTGGAAGAAGACTTTTTTTAAGACACACAGCTGCTCCCTTTTTTTTACAACTTGACTGAATAAATTACAAAATGTGCGAGTTGTAAAGGTTGTAAAGCATTAGATACGATAGATTTGATGCGGAGACAAACTATTTTCGGGCGAGTCACATTCATTGAAGTCAAATTCAAGAAATACAATAAAATTTCTTTGATTTGAAGTAGACTTTTTTTTGTAACACACCGCTGGTTCTTCTTTCTTTTTTTCCCCTAAACTCGACTGAATAAATTACAAAATGTGCGAGTTGTGAAGCATTAGATACGATAGATTTGATGCGGGGATGAACTATTTTCGGGCGAGTCACATTTATTGAAGTCAACTTCAACAAATACAATAAAATTTCTTTGATTTGAAGTAACCTTTTTTTTAAGCACACAGCTGGTCCTTCTTTCTTTTTTTCAGACTGAATAAATTACAAAATGTGCGAGTTGTGAAGCATTAGATACGATAGATTTGATACGGAGACGAACTATTTTCGGGCGAGTCACATTCATTGAAGTCAAATTCAAGAAATACAATAAAATTTCTTTGATTTGAAGTAGTCTTTTTTTTTCAACACACAGCTGGTTCTTCTTTCTTTCTTTTTCCTAAACTCGACTGAATAAATTACAAAATGTGCGAGTTGTGAAACATTAGATACGATAGATTTGATACGGAGACGAACTATTTTCGGGTGAGTCACATTTATTGAAGTCAAAATCAAGAAATACAATAAAATTTCTTTGATTTGAAGTAGTCTTTTTTTTTCAACACACAGCTGGTTCTTCTTTCTTTTTTTTTCCTAAACTCGACTGAATAAATTACAAAATGTGCGAGTTGTGAAGCATTAGATACGATAGATTTGATACGGAGGCGAACTATTTTCGTGCCAGTCACATTTATTGAAGTCAAATTCAAGAAATACAATAAAATTTCTTTGATTTGAAGTAGCCTTTTTTTTAAGTACACAGCTGGTCCTTCTTTCTTTTTTTTCGGACTGAATAAATTACAAAATGTGCGAGTTGTGAAGCATTAGATACGATAGATTTGATACGGAGGCGAACTATTTTCGTGCGAGTCACTCTTCGACGAGAAAGCTGTCAGACGAATGTCGAAAAGAGAGACACAGATATTGAGAAGAGAGCTCGGGAACAATAGCGGGTCGCGACTAGTGCAGTCTGCGACAGCTGAGGTGGTCAGCAGCGGCAGCAGCAGCAGCAGCAAGCAGCAAGCAGCAACAGCAGCAGACGTGCAGCAGTAAAGCGTGCCGGGCTCCTTTTCTCTTTCATCTTTGCCGCCCTTCTGATCCACTTCACACGTATTTACCCGAGCGTATAGCTCCTCGTCGTCGTTGTCGTCGTCGTCGAGGAAAAAGAGTGAGAAGTAGGTGTACGAGAGGCCGACGAATAAAGTGGTATACGTATATATATATATATATATATATATATATATATATATATATATATTTATATATATATGTGTGTATGTATGTATATATGTATATAGATGAGTTACGTTACGTTTAAACGTAGCGCGCAAGACCGATCGCATGTCCGAAGAAGATAAGCATGAACTTGTATGGAAGAGATAATCGACTTCCGCGATAATATCTTGATAAAGAAAATTGTAGGAATTTCTCGCAGGGCAAAAGGTTCATTTCACCATGGATTGCATGTAAATTAACGTGCAAAATTATACAATCGCTTTGATTCCGGATTTGCGAAAATGATTATTCAGTGATTATCTGTTGTGATTATTATGGAAAATACGAAGAATATTTATTTATTGCTTCATTTTTCCAGGTGTGATGTATTCTGATTCTATGTATGTAATTAGGATAGAAGAGCAAAAAAAGGGTACAGTGGAAATTTTTAGCTGGAAATATCTTGATCGAATATTTCTACAGAATTTTTTTTGGCAGTTTCTGGTTTCACAAAAAAAAAGTTGAAAAATAATTAGTTTTAACTGGAAACTAGAAACTGAAAACGACGTTGCTACAGCTGTAGAACGATATTGACTCAACTTTGATTTAATCTGACACTGAAATCTTCAAAGGTTTTTTTTTCAAGGATGTATCAATAGAATCCGAGAATTTGATCTTATCAGAGTTTGAGTACTTTACGGTAAGAGAAAATTCTGCAAAAAGTCAATTATGGTGCGAATCTTAAGAATATTTATTAATAATAATGCCAAAAAGGTAGCACAATTTCTTAATCGATTCCCTAGAAAACGTATCTGTTTTCATGTGAAATAAATTGACGGATTTTTCTAAAGACTTACGGTTTTTAAAGCATTTTCACTTTCCTTTAAGCATCTTTTTTTTCGTTTATACATGACAAAAAAATTGATCAATCCTCTGCCACTGATAAAAAGGATAAAAAAGTAACATCCAATTTTCATTTTATCCAGTTTAAAAATGGAACAAGAATCAGAGTTGTAAATCCCCATTAATTCATGAGATATAGTTTACGGTACAATTTGTTTTGTAATTATGATTTCATAATAATAATATGTAGTGATTATAAAATAGAGTATAAACATTTGAATAGCTGAAAAAAATACAAATTTTCGCTTTAATATTGCAAGAAATAGTGGAAAAAATGGAAGAAATAAGTAATGCATTACTTATTTTTTTCCATTTTTTCAAAAGGATTACCGTGAATTTTTATTGAAAATCAATCATTTTTGCAGCCATTCCAAAGTTTAATCATCTTATTACAATCGCTACATATTATTATTATAAAATCATAATTATAGAGCTGATCGTATCATCATCATTATTTCTATAAGTATTAGGCATTTACAACTCTGACAAGAATGCAAAGTAGAACCTTGCACATTGCTTCCTCATTATTTTTCGCAATTTACAAAGTTACCTCTATGAAGAAGTATGTTAATTAATTTGGGCTTCCTCGTAGAGGAAGCTTTGTAAAAAGCGAAAAATAATAAGGAAGCAATGTGCAAGGTTCTACTTTGCATCCTTGTTTTAATTAGATAAATAAACATGTTGTGAATTCGCTTTTTCTATTTCGTTATTCCGTTATTTCGTTATTATTAGAGCGTTTCCGAAAGTAAATGAGATTATGTATATTTTTTAAAATAATTCTACATTCCATAAAATCAAAAATTTCATACCGTTCCTCACTAAATTATACACATATAGAATGACTGAATATTGTTTCATTTACATACAAAATTTAAGCTCGCTATCTCAAGTTTTGCAAAAGTTACAATAGAGTGATAATACAAATTTTTTACAACATTCGAAATTCTATAAAATTTGAACCACTTTACCGATTCGTGCCAAATTCAATACCAAACAACATTGAGTGCACCTACTCTTATAAACAACTATTTAGCAAAATAGACTAAATTTTACGAAAGTTAGAGCGCCCACGCCCTTTTCAAAGAAAAATTCCAAACGGCATGAAATCGAAATTTGTGTATATAATTTGTCAAAAAATGCAACCATTAAAGAGAGGATGTTGCTTTACTTGTGTACCATATTTCAGCTCGATAGCTAAAACCATTCTTCAGTTATAGGCGATTGAATTTTGGAAGTTGTATACATACATCTACACACACACACACATTATTATTATTATTTTTTGTTGTTGGACGCTTGCACCAGAGGTTTACATGTATCTTAACAATAACATCACAGTTTATTTTACAACAGTCTTGTATTAGTAGTAATTCATTCTCTTCCAGCATCTTAACGGGTTGCATACACCGAGAGAAAAGATTTCATTGACGCCAAAGAAATGGGTGGATTGATTTTTTTTCATTGATTTCAACGAAATATTTCTTTGATTTCAATGAAATAGTGCATTTGAATTTCAAAGAGAACATTTCATTGCCTGTAAATAAAGATTTACTTAGTGCGCATATAATAAAGAAACAGTTTCATTGTTTTAAAGAGACGTTTTCATTGGTTCAAAGAAACGTTTTTATTGATCTCTCTCTCGCACCTAACCTCACTTTTTTATTTTCCCGTTCTCCCGAACGAACGGCTTCGAGTTTCGAGGAGCCAGAAGCTCAGCCTATTTCTGCCGTACTTTCTTACATACTCACAAAATTTGAGCTTTATCTGCCGCGTACTTCAGGAAAAAATAGGTTTTGAAATTTTGAGCTGGTAAGAAGAAGGTTTCATTGAATCAGAGACGATATCTTTGAAATCAATGAAAAAGGTTCATTGGTTTAAAGAAATGTTTCTTCGAATCAATGTCACTACTTTTCTTTGAGTTTGAGATCATTCAAAGAAAAGATAGTATTGAAATTCAAGTATTTCATTTCATTGGCAAAGATTTCCGTGAATCAATGAAACTTTTTCTCTCGGTGTAGGCTTTGTAGAGATCATTCGCGATCACGATCCCTAAAATCTAACTTAAACCTAAGATATCAATTTACTCCTCATTTACAATAAAACCCTTTTCTTAATTGTGCTAATAGAAACAAAGATAACTTAATTGTGATAACAATTTGAAAAGATGACATCTATAACTTTTGTTAACCTATACCAATCTTATTCTACAAGTGCAAGTAATCTGCTAACAGTCTTTTAAACACTTTGATTCCCCAGGTTTTTCTGATGCTTACTGGCAGTTAATTATAACAATTTATTCCAATATAGTCGTACGCCTTTCTTCCTATTTCTTTGTTTCCTTTATCTTGCTTGGCGCTATATTTCCTAGTTGCTCCTTAGTAAAAAGTTATTTCGTTGTTTTTAACTAGCTACATGATAGCTGCATACATACGGACATTTTTTTTAGGTCACTTTTCTCGACGTTTTGGACAATTCTGTTTATCCAGACATGAAAATCTCGACATTTTCTTTGTTTTCTTGAAACACACAGCATCCTCTATGAGGAAGCAAAAAGTAAAAAAAAATCGGAGAAAATTTATGGGGACAATAGTCAATCGACAGCTCTGAGGGCTTAAACGTCAGAGAGTCAAGGACGATATAGGGACACGCAGCGGGAGAATCCAAACGAGAACCGACGTAGTTGCCCTTGTACCAAGTCTCCCCTTCCCTCAACCGTTGTATACTCACGATTGTTTGATCATCTCTGCACTGCAGCGAGGCCCGTCGCCGGGGAGTACCACCACCATCATCAGCAGCAGCAGCACCACCACCACCAGCAGCAGTAAAACGAGAGACTTTTTCCCCGGTCGCGAGGGGTTGTTAAAGAGAATTTACGCGAACGCTGTGGGGTAGTTATAGCGGTACTCGGGGTACAGAGTTGAGAGTATTGTGGGCGAGTGAGACAGAACGCGGCGGGGCCCTGTCGCCAAAGAATAAAGGAAGAGATCAGTCCAGTGAAATAGAGAAGAGGAGGAGAAGAGAATTATAAAAAATAAAAAAAAACGAAGAGCAAGAGAAGAAGAAAGAAAAAAAAACAAGAGGTTGAAGAGCGGCACGAGGTGCGCGACGAGGCGGCGCTTTTGACGTTTCTCTCTCTCTCTTCTTTTCGCTGCATCCACGTCTGGCCCGTGTATTTCTCTTTCCCCTCTCTGTGAGGCTCTTCTGGTCGTTCTTTCGATGCTGCACCGGTGCGCTGCGAATTTATATGTATATATATATAAATGTACGTATTTGTATGTGTATATGTACATATATATATTTATTCTTGAGCTCCATTGCGATCGCGAGGTATCGTGCCGGGAAAAGTCGAAAGGTGAAACTGCGGCACTTAAGAATCTCGAGGGATAGGAGAGGGATCAAAGACAGCAAGAGTATACGAAGGTATATGGCAAAGCAGTAGGCGCTGTTTCCCCAGTAATCTCTCGACTCACTCGTCTCTCTAACTCACTCCCAAACAGTTTCCATCCGACGCTACTCATTCGTTCTCACTCGGTCGCGACTGCTCAAGTTAATCTTTCAGGAGCTGTAAAAGCGAAATCTTATCCTTCGCTCTGTGATGCTGGGAAAAGCTGCGCTGAGTGAGGGGGAAAAACGATCGGGTCGGTTATATCGCAACCAAGTAAACGCTGCGTTAACCCTCTCTCATCCCAAACGATTTCTGAAAGCAACAAGCGAAACTACTTCCGTTTCTTTGCATTATGGATTTTTGAAGTATATACAGGGAATTGCACGTCGGATCAGGTGATCCAAGAATTGGCACTGGTAAAAATAAATGATGGAAAACGATTTTTTAAAATTGTATCGAATATGAAATTTGGTTAGCGAATTTACGAAGTACTGTCATAAATTTACGATCGAAATCATATATGGTTCTTCCATATCCTATAATATTATTATAAATAAAATAATATATTGCTTCCTCATAGAGGATTTTGAATTTTTTTGCAGAATGTCAGCTTGGGCTCTAACTCCCGCAATTTTTATGATATCCGGCTCAAATTTTGACCAGAAGTGGACTGTTATCAAATAATGTTTGGGATTAAATTAGGTGTCAATTCGTTAAGCGGTTCACAATTTATGTCATTTTGAAATTTTTTGAAATTTTTTGTTCGCGCTCTAACTTTTGCAATTTTTAAGATATCGGGCTTAAATTTGAATCACGAGTAAAGTGTCGTTAAACAAGGTATGGGATTGAATTTGGAGTTAATCTGTCAAGGTGTTCAAAATTTATGGCATTTTGAATTTTTTGGAGAATGTCAGCTCGGGCTCTAACTCCCGCAATTTTTATGATATCCGGCTCAAATTTGAACCACAAGTGAACTGTTATCAAATAATGTTTGGGATTAAATTAGGTGTCAATCCATTAAGGGGTTCACAATTTATGTCATTTTGGAATTTTTTGTTCGCGCTCTAACTTTTGCAATTTTTAAGATATCGGGCTCAAATTTGGTCCACAAGTGAACTGTTATTAAATAAAGTTTGGGAGTGATTTTGACGTCAATTCGTTAAGGGGTTCAAAATTTATGGCATTTTGAAATTTTTTGAAATTTTTTGTTCGTGCTCTAACTTTCGCAATTTTTAAGATATCGGGCTCAAATTTGGTCCACAAGTGGACTGTTATTAAATAAAGTTTGGGAGTGAATTTGGCGTCAAATCGTTAAGGGGTTCAAAATTTATGGCATTTTCAGTTTTTTGTTCGTGCTCTAACTTCCGCAATTTTTAAGATATCGGGCTTAAATTTGAACCACGAGTAAACTGTCGTTAAACAAGGTATAGGATTGAATTTAGAGTTAATCCGTGAAGGTGGTCAAAATTTATGGCATTTTGAATTTTTTGGAGAATGTCAGCTCGGGCTCTAACTCCCGCAATTTTTATGATATCCGGTTCAAATTTGAACCACAAGTGGACTGTTATCAAATAATGTTTGGGATTAAATTAGGTGTCAATCCGTTAAGGGGTTCACAATGTATGTAATTTTGAAATTTTTTGAAATTTTTTGTTCGCGCTCTAACTTTCGCAATTTTTAGGATATCGGGCTCAAATTTGGTCCACAAGTGGACTGTTATTAAATAAAGGTTGGGAGTGAATTTAGCATCAATTCGTTAAGGGGTTCAAAACATATGGCATTTTCAATTTTTTGTTCGTGCTCTAACTTCCGCAATTTTTAAGATATCGAGCTCAAATTTGGTCCAGAAGTAGACTGTAGTTAAACAAGGTATGGGATTGAATTTGGCGGGAATCCGTCAAGAGGTTCTAAATTTATGGCATTTTGAATTTTTCGAAAAATTAGTTTTAACGTTCCAACTTTCACAATATTCAAGATATCTGGCTTAAATTTGGTACGCAAATAAAGTGTGGGTAAACTAAGCATCAGTTCGAATCTGCCGAGAATCTGTCAATGGGTTAAAAAATATTGCCATTAAAAATTGTTTAAAACAAGGCTGCAAGGTAGAACTTTGCAAATTGCCTCCTCATTATTGTTGGATTTTTACAGAGCTTTCTCTATGAGGAAGCGAAAATAGATTAACATACTTCCTCATAGAGATAGATTTGTAAAAATCCAACAGTAATGAGGAAGCAATTTGTTATCCTGCTGTTCTACTTTGTTTTTGTATTGAATTTAATAATAAAAATATATGATGGTAGGATTAATAATAATATTACATTTTTCATTTAAAACAAAGTTTTATTCACAAATCTTTGGATCTGAATATTTCGCATATTGAAGATTCATTATGATAGACTTCCTGTAGCTGTGAAACGATGAAAAGAGAACCGAGTCAATCAGCATGAAAATATTGTATAAATGATAGAAAAAAGTTTCATTTATATCAGGGTTTTACGATAGGTTATATTTCTTTCAGTCTAAACACATACGATTTAGTCCGATATACTTTCAATAATTGTGAGACGTTAGAAAATGATATGATCACTCTATTGATGCCTCTTTGATTGCGAATGATTAGTGTTGAATCACAAACGGATAAAAATTTATAAGTGATGAAACGTCAATTCCATATAAAATATTATAAATCCGTCAGTGAATCATAAATACCGATAACGTATCTATCGTATTTAATCCATAAAAAATGAAAAATGTAGGAAACTAACAACAACGATTCAATTTGTATAAATTAATCAAAGTCCGAATAGATAGAGATTATAACATACGATTAAGTCCCATTCAAATTCTATCGATCTGTATCAATCTCTATAATTTAATTTTACCAGGGATATTCACAAGTTATTGAATTTTAGTATTGTCATCACTTCATTAATATCATTATCATCTACGTTTGTGTTTCAGAAATTTGACAGATTAGTCAGAATTGTAGGTCTATCCTATATATACAGAATTGTGGTCTATCCTACAGTTAGAAAAAGTTGAATGTTTTTATAAGTCTGTTTTTATAGCCTCGTTTTTATTTTTAATTAGTCAGAATTGTAGGTCTATCCTATATATACAGAATTGTGGTCTATCCTACAGTTAGAAAAAGTTGAATGTTTTTATAAGTCTGATTTTATAGCCTCGTTTTTATTTTAAAAAAAAGAAGTTTTAATGACAGGATATTTACAATTGTCTGAAAAGTCAGCAGGAAATTAAAAAAATGTTGTTTCCAAACTTGACTAATGAGTAATTATTATAAAATGTAATAATTAGTAATAATTAGAATTCCACTGATTATCGACTTTTCACCTTTACCATCGTTCTCAAATCTCTTTACAATGATTTTGAAAAAAAAGTGACTTTTAGTCGTTTCTGATTTCAGAATTCACAGATCTAATCGAAAAATCCACCTTATATTTTTTCTTCTGGATATCCAATTTAGTCCTTCACTATCAATTTCAAGCTGGATATCCCGTCACAAAAAATACTCTTTTCTATCATTTTTACTGATTTTGAAGAAAAAAAACCGTGGCTAATAGTCAATTTTGATTTCTGAATTAACACATTCAATTTCCCTCAATTTTCATCGATCATGCTAATAATCACATTAATCGTAAATATTTATAACTCTTAATTCGTGATTGACTGTTTCAATTTGACGTGAAATTCACCATACATCTTTCCCACAAAATTCTTTGTGCACGATTCATAGTGGGATTTTTGTAAATCCTTATCCACGAGAAATCGTATCCTGCACTCTGGTAGTAGCTCCAGGCGTGAGTGAGATTGCGGTATACGACCGGAAGAGGAATAATGTGTATAGAGTGCGGATGAAAGGAAACCGACAATTCACCTTTTTCGTATGCTATACTCATGTAATACATGCGCGGCGACAGTCGAGAATCGCTTGCACGCTTTAACGAGGTGAAAAGTTGTAAATGCGTTTTCTGTGAGTGGGTCAGTCGATGCCGCGCTTCGTCTCCGTGTGTCCAGATGTTGAAAATGCGATGGACATTCTTCATTGAAGGCACGAAAGAAAAAAAAGAAAAAAAAAATTATAATATGGGCACAACGAGATTCGAAATGAGAAGCGTAGGGAGAGACGCGTGTCGAATTTCCACCGGTTTGAGAGCGAGTTATACGCATCCGCGACTATGTAAAGGATCTCAGGAGCTCTTCAAACCCTAGCCAGGACGAATTAGTCGCGCGAAGAAATTCTTTCCGAGAGATTTTTCAAAAATGATTGATTAAGATTGGGATTAGAGAGGTACAGATAGAATCACAAGCCATATCCATTTATGTGTAATAATTACGGTGGTCTATATGCGGTGTATGTCAAAGTCATCTCGAGCCAAAGTTTGCCCGGTCATTTTTCTGACATTTTCCTGATAACTTACCCTATTCCTGTATAGTAACTGACAGCTGCCTGCGAAGGCCCCCAGACTTCTGCGCTCTATACCGGGTGTTCAAAATAAAGATCCAGAGTCATTTCGGCAATTCGAATGGTAGTTCCAACTATTCGAGTGGTAGTCCCAACGATTGGATTAGTTAACCTAACTAATCCAATTAGTTAACCTAAGTAACCCAATTAGTTAACCTAACTAATCCAAATAGTTAATCTAACTAATCCAATTAGTTAACCTAACTAATCCAATTAGTTAACCTAACTAATCCAATTAGTTAACCTAACTAATCCAATTATTTAACCTAACTAATCCAATTAGTTAACCTAACTAATCCAATTAGTTAACCTAACTAATCCAATTAGTTGACCTAACTAATCCAATTAGTTGACCTAACTAATCCAATTAGTTAACCTAACTAATCCAATTAGTTAACATAACTAATCCAATTAGTTAACATAACTAATCCAATTAGTTAACCTAACTAATCCAATCGAGAACTAATCGTGAATAGTTGAGGTTACTATTCGATATGGTTGAGGCAACTAATTTTTTAGACATTGTGTACAGCAAATCGAAAATCTAGTTGCCACAACCAAACTTTTTTTTCCGTGTAGGTTCCAAAAGGCAGTTTCGTCCTGTCGGTAGGGTTTGATCACGGTCTTATATACAGGTCTGAAAACTCCTACAGACTTTAAATGGTGGTGAACGAAGATGTTTTTCATAGTTCACCTAGCGACCGCTCGGGTCGCTGCGATAGAGGGATGTTCGGCGCGCATGCGCATTTGTCCATTTTGTGGCGCGCGTGTTTTTTAAGCATTTTGTATGAAAAAAATGAGGAACATGAATAATTATATTTAAAAGTGATACTTGATGATAGAAAATTAAATAAATTTAAGGCAGTATGAACGGTACACTCCCGCCAAACGCGATTTTCCGATAAAATTTCGAGTTTATTGCTAGCTAGATGCTAATGATTCAACATTCCATATGCATAAACAACAATTTGCAAATATATAATTTTATAACTATACTCACTTCAGCAATCAATTTCCCGTTTGCGTCGCGTTTCACATATTTTCGGATGATGAAACTTGGTTCAAATAGTACTTTGCGATACAAGGGCGAGAAAGCGATCATTATACGCAGGTTGGGAAGTTGATCGCACGAGCCCCACGAGTATCACAGCAGCACGAGCCGAAGGCGAGTGCTGTCTGTGGTACGAGTGCGGCAAGTGCCTTGGTTATATATGCGCCAGACAATTAATTGGTTAGACCAACCAAGTTATTTGTTAGGCTACCAATTTCTTGGTTGGATTAACCAAGTCACTTGGTAAGCTAACCAAGTCACTTGGTAAGCTAACCAAGTCACTTGGTTAGACCAACCAAGAAATTGGTAGCCTAACAAATAACTTGGTTGGTCTAACCTATTAATTGTCTGGCGCATATATAACTAAGGCACTTGGTTGTTCCAACCAAGCCTTTTTTTCCGTGTTGGTTAGTCAATCAATAACTTGATTGGTCTAACCAATAACTTAGTTGACGCACATATAACTAAGCGCTTATTTGTTCTAACCAAGTTCTTGTTTGACCAACCAAGTTATTGTTTAACCAACTAAATCATCTTGGTTAGTCAATTAATAACTTGATTGGTCTAACCAATAACTTAGTTGACGCATATATAACTAAGCGCTTAGTTGTTCTAACCAAGTTATTGATTCACCAACCAAGTTATTGGTTACACCAACTAAATCATCTTGGTTAGTCAATCAATAACTCGGTTGGTTAACAAATAACTTGATTGGTCTAACCAATAACTTAGTTGGCGCATATATAACTAAGCGCTTAGTTGTTCTAACCAAGCCTTTTCTTGTGTTTGTGTTTTTTTTTAATCACCCAACATAATCGGGTACCCAATAGTATTCCCGAATCTTGACATAATCGATATTTCCGATACCTGACACAAACCCGGGTACACGACATAATGAATAATGTCTCAAAAGGTCGCTACCATTAATTGAATCTTTCGACATTATTCTGGAAACCTGGTACTTGTTCTTTAACGAACCGTAACTTTTATTTGATGCAAGCAATTCTTTGAACCATGTAACAAAGTGCGTTTACACGTGAGCGACGATAATAGCAAATCGAACGCGTTAAATGGCACCTACCGTTAATTCAATAAAATCCTTTGACGTCTATCGTGAGGAAAGCATTTGTGGTCCGCGCCGTTGCATCACAATTGGATTTCTCATCTCCATGGACACCCCAACGCATACCTCGACGTCGAACTCTGGTACTTCAAATTGAAAGAGTTACAATTGGTACTTAATGCGATTACATCTTTCAGTTCTACGCAGTCGTGTAGGTCTGCGTCAAGCTGTTCAAAATTGACGAACGCGTGGCTTCACGTGTGTTCATTCGTGTCAACGCTATAAAACTCGAGTTAAGGGAGCCGTACGATAGCCCTTTGGCTCTTATTGATGTCTTGATCTGTCCTTTGGCTCTTATTGATGTTTTGATTTGTCCTTTGGCTCTTATTGATGTTTTGATTTGTGCTTTGGTTCTTGTTGATGCCTTGATTTGTCCTTTGACTCTTATCAATGTCTTGATTTGTCCTTTGGGTCTATTAATTGATGTTCAAAAAAGCGTTCGTTGTTGAATGATAATCTTTATAATTCGGCTATAAACTGAGACCGTTTTAATTTAGACCATACTTTTAGAATCCTATATGAAAGCTACACATGGGCTTTCCATCAATAGTTTCCTGGGAGAAATGTTAACATAACTAGTAAATACTTATTGGGTGAGTATTGTACACCAAGAACCTACAATTCAATTTCTTTTGACTCAAAGTAAATTGGCTAGGTTAAACAATTTTTTATTTGAACCGACAAACAAGTTGGTTGTGGCGCCCAATTCGTTAATTGTCAATCATTTAATTAGCTAGTCAATCCAACTGATTTATCGCCCCAAGTAATTGATATATTTCTGTAACCAACACTTTATTGTCCCAACTAATTTAATCGCTTGGAACTTATTCATCCAATTATTTTTCTCCGAGTAATTATGAACACAACGACGATTGTATCACGTGCTAATAACCAATAAGTAATCAATCGCTAATTTATCAGGTATTGCACTGAAGAGTAGTTTCTCACGTAGCGTTGTGCCCTTTGCTCTGCGATTCGCGTGTCCGACGATAGTCAAAGCGATCTAACGACCAAACCATTCGGTATAATGCAGACTGGACGTGCATTAGCAGAGAGAGCAGCACAGAGTACGAAGTGCGAACGGGTTCTGGATTCCTCTCCTGATATTACCGTAGATCCCGCGGCGAAATTCTCTCGCTTTCCATCTCTATCTCTCTCTCTCTCTCTGTGTGTTTGTGTCGGGAGTGGCACGTCTCTTCGACTCCGACGACGATAGACCAAATTATTGTGGAGCATCGTGCCTTCCCATCTCTGCCTCACTTGCACCAGTGCAACTGGAGATAATACGTCAAACGGGCGGTTATATCTACGGCTGCATTTCGGCAACGCTCAGTGACTCGCCGTTCCGCTTTGCGCTTTACCACCTCCTCCTACTCCAAACCTCCTGCTCTTTGTCCATAACGTTTGTCGAGCTCGAGGTAAACGACTGATGACTATTGTGCGCCATTCTACGAAGGGTTGTACCTCGGCTCTCTACATTTCTCGCTAATAATGTACTCCACGTACATATCAGCAATCGTGAACTCGCATACACGAAGGTTCTGGACTGGTTAATCATCTAAATTGTTACAGCGATTCATCCAAGAAACGCAATTTCTGGCTACACAATAATTCTTTATTGCATTTTGCTTCCTCGCAGAGGAAAATTTGTTTTTATGAAAAAAATGTTGCCGAGGTTTACAAGGATGGTCCAGTTTTTTACTCTCATTGTAAGTTATTGATTCTTACACAAATTTCATTTGTATATGGTTACGGGCTAGCAGTCTGATCTAATTATTTAGCACAGCTCATTAATTAGTAACTGGATTCAAGCTTCAATAAATATAGTAAAAACTATTTTTTGCTTCCTTGTAGAGGGAGCTTTGTTTACATGATTTTTTTTCGTGATTTTCATGTCCGGATACTCAGAATGGTCCAAAGCATCGAGAAAAGTGGTTTGGAAAAAATGTCCGTATATATCTGTGTATGTGTGTGTTTGCAGGGTTTTGAAATTTCAATCACCGTTCAAGTTTCAAGAACCATTCAACCGATTGAGCTGAAATTGGACATACAAAACTACAGCCCTTCTTTGACTGTTGAATTTTTTTTACGTAATGGTATGCAGAAATTTTTATTTTACAGCTTTTTAAATTTTTTCAAAAAAGGACGTCCGGACTCTAGCTTTCGCAAAATGAACGATATTTTGCTAAATGATTCTCCATACGTACAGGTACTCTTAATGTTATTTGATATTGAATTTGACCGGAATCGTAAAAGCGATTCGGATTTTATAGAGTTTTGAAATGTTCGAAAAATTCACATTGGTGCCCTAACTTTATCAAAATATGAGACAACTTAAATTTTATTCATGAAATCGGCGCTATTCTACGATGATTAGTACATAGTTTCGTCATAATCTGGCATGTAATTCAAATTTATCAGAATTTTAACTTGTACTTGTACTGAATAAAGCTGCAAAGTTGAACTTAGCATATAGCTTCCCCATTATTATTGGCTTTTACAAAGCTTCCTCTACGAGGAAGCCAAAGTCAATTAGCATACTTCATCATAAAGGTTGTTTTGTAAAGAGAACCAAAAATAATGAGAAAGCAATTTGCAAAGTTCTACTTTGCAGCTTTTTATATATATTTTGTCGTAAATGATGACAAGGCGATGTAGATTTTAACGAGGAGAATGTTCTCTCTCGCTTTCGTTTATTTTTACAAGTGTTTCCGTAATGGATAAACAAACAATTAAAACATATTAATAAAAGTTAATAAATAAAAAGGGAAACATAAACTGAGTTTTAGAGACGGCGAGTTCCTGAGGAAAAGGAAAGGGTGACTACTTGAAGTCAGCAGTCACGTATTAGAGGAAAATTCACTTATGGGTAGTATATTTGTTAGGGAGGGCAATTTACGTTAAAAGAACATTTTATTTAAGTTATTTTTTTTTATATCTATATTTATACTCTTTGAAAGAAACACAATTTAAAGGAAAGTCCCGACTTATGGACAGTCAGGTGAATTCTGTAAGAAAAGAAATTACTTAAACAGCAACCTCGGGTTAATATATTTACTTATGAGCAGTAAATAGGACAAAAATTAGGAATTGTACGTAGGCGGCACTATTCCCGGATCCTTACCTCCTGTGGTCGTCTCTACTGGGAGAAACGGGCAGGAAGTTTCGGATCAAAAGCTCTGAATCTTCACTGCTTATATGCACAGCCGGGACTCCTTTCTCTTGCGGGAGAAACCGCATCGTTGTGGCCATCTGTCGGCCGAGCGGGAACTACGGGAGCTTTCGCGAGCTCAGGCGCGGATCGCCAACTCGAGGGGCCCGCGCCGTTAGGGAAATTTTATTTCAGTTCAGGACAGGGTTTTATTTTACAGGAAGAAAAAACTGTAAGTCAGGAGGCAAACAGTTTGACCGCTTGCGGACAACAATTTGTCCTACCAGAATGATAAGATCTGTAAAAATCAATAAAAATATTGCAGAAAATATTCAGCGTAAATTCAATTATGGGTAAAGGAAGTTTGTTTACAGAAACTGGTACAGTGGAACCTCTCATTGCGTACATAATGCGGGGACATGTACGCTAAGTGAAGAACCAATCAGGCACGCGAAACGTTCGTGTCTCTCACTCACTCTTATAAAATCGTCCAATCACAGCGATAAGATGTGCCCCTCCATTTACCGATGTACGCTACGAGAGGGTACGCTATGAGAGGTTCCAGTGTATATTAAATTTAATATGCATATGTAAAATTACAATACTTTCTTCTAAATCCTAGAAAAATTCGAAAATTTATTATAAAAATTTCTAATTTTACTACACTCGTGTATTAAATTTACTATATTAACTGATAAATAAAATTTTCGGTAATGTAAATTTGCAAAAAAATTTAACACACTGAGAGAAAATTATATCGTTGTTTTAACGGTTTCACATGATAAAACGAATATAGGAAGGCTTGCAATGTTTTATGGTTGAAGCGATGTTAATATAGTTCAATAAACGATAATTGCAAAGTTATTGGAAACAAACGTTGAAATCGTATATGCAACAAAACGGGATATTTGAAACTATTATCATTTTGATGACTGCTACTGTAATTATTTTTGCTATAACCATAAAATAGAGAAGTTCCTCCTCGGAATTATATTTATGGTTCATCCAATTATTTTCTTATATTTGCTATAAACATAAAATAGAGACGTTTCTCCTGGAAATTATACTTTATAATTAGATTATCGTCGGACTAACTATATTTTATATTAATATTGAAATATAAAATATATATTTGTATTTATATAAAATATAAAAAATATGGTAATTTAAAAAATTTTAATGACTATTTTTCTCTCAGCGCAGACTTCATTATTTAATCCGTAACAAAGAAAATAAATATATTTGTAAACTAATGGGATGATTGCAACTGTGCTAATATGTGCCTTCACTACAGTAGCCATAATACAATAACGTCGGAGCAATCATTAGCCATCAATGAAACTCTCGTATTGAACTAATTCGAGAGGGCGTGAGTAAGTCCCCTCGAAAGTACAATAAGTCGAAAGTGCGATGCAAAGTGTTAACGATTCCACGCCTTGGGGTGTACATTTACACATACATACATATACAAACATACATATATTCATTTTCTACGGTAGCTTATTGTCCTCTCTCTGCATCCACGCGCGTTATGAAGGCGTTACGACACAAAACGGAGACGAGTGCAATGAGACTCGAAGGGGTGACTTATGCCGAGTGGAGGAGAGGTATATAGAGAGAAAGAGAGACAAAATTCTCGTGAAGACGAAAAGCGGCGACGTTTAGCACGGGGAAGCACCCCGTCAACATCGCCGACTTTGATATCTAAATGAAAGGGCGTTGTGCAACTTAAATATAGGTACTGATGCAGCACTACATATATATATATATATATTTATTTCATGTATGTGTGTCGGATGCACAAACGGGCGAAACACGTGGTATCAAACACTGCACGGAAACGATCCCCTTGGGCGCTTTTCTCTCTACATATACACGCACATATATATATCTTTCTCTCTCCCTGCGATTCTATCCTCACCCCACGTCCGTTATCCTCACTATGTCGGTCTCACCCTCTCGCCACTCATCGGCCCACTTTCCATTGGAGATTCCCTGTGGCTTCTCGCACGACACGCTGCGTCCATTATTGTCGCGTGGGAAGGTACACAGGTTATATATATATATATGTATGTATATTTAAATGTGTGTGTATATGTATATATGGGGATGTATAGAATACTATATCATATTAGGGCATACACCTCGTGGTCTTCCCTCTCTCGTTCACTCAGTGGGCGATCGTGCGTGAGCCAATAGACTAATTTTGCTCCCTCGTGCCACCGCGTTTTGTATTACGACTCCGCCGCACCCCATCATCCACTATTATGTAGTCCAACCCTACCCGTATTTTTATTTTTATTTTTATTCTTTTTTTTTTTTTTGTTCTCCTTTGTTCCCATTGCCACCCTCGAATACTGATGCTGGTTTGACACGTGTCCGACAAATAAACTTAATTTGTTGTTGTATTAGCCATTGTGAATTTGCGGTAGGTGTTTACTTCGAGAGGGAATATTTTTGTTTTGTGCTCACTGTGAAAAAAATCTACTCGAAATTTAGTGTACTTTTACTGGAAGTTTTTATTCATAAACTGGTATATTAAATTTAGTATACAAGTGTAATGGAAAATTAATGTATGGTACAGCACATTCAATAATTTACTTTAATTTTACAGTAAAAGTATCACTGTAAAAAAAAAAGGAATTTTCGTACACCGACAACTATGAAATTTCAAAACCTGGTATATAAAATAGAAATCATAGTACATTGTGATACAAAGGCGTGATCGTGAACTTTATACGAAGAGTGTGAAGTTGGCCGAACGAGTGCGACGTGCGGCCGACTTCACACTCTTCGTATAGATTTCACCATCACGCCCGAGTGTCACATACTATTTTTTGTAAGAAATGCATGAAATGTGTACATCTAAGAAGCTTGGGTCAAGGGGCGAAGCCCCGGTGAGGGGTTCGGGGGGCGAAGCCCCCTGACTGTAAAAAAACAAATTTATTAAAGAATTAACAAATTCATTAGTGCACTGGAAACTATAGATTACTCCCTACTTTTTCGGCAACAAATTGTCGACGAGAATTTGAGCCGCATGATTTATTTCCGCGGGCGTATCGTCGCGATCGGTCATTTCGCACGGAAAAAAAAGATTAGTTGCCATAACCAAGAAATGAGTTGACACAACCAATCGATTATTCTATTTATCTTACAACTCAAATGGTAATACCAACGATTCGAATGGTAATACCAACGATTCGAATGATAATACCGACGATTCGAATGGTAGTCCCAACGATTGGATTAGTTAACCTAACTAATTTCGCGAGAACTAATCGTGAATAGTTGAGGTTACTATTCGATATGGTTGAGGCAACTAATTTTTTAGACATTGTGTACAGCAAATCGAAAACGTAGTTGCCACAACCAAACATTTCTTTCCGTGCGAAGTTATCCTCACTTCTCTCCATCGTCTCGATGGCGCGCTTCTGTTACGGTGTTAACGAGACTCTGTCGTTGGCAACACTGATTTACATTTCGTCCGACTAGGTGGCGCGTCGAAAGTGTGCGTGAAGCGAATTATTGACAGGGGAAGGGTGCGTGAAGTAAATTTGCGTGCGTAAAGTGCGATCGGCTTTTATATATTATGGCCTGCTATAATGTGCAATTTCTGCAACATTTTCGAGGCACGTAAAACGGCACATTTCATACATGTGTTACAAAAATATACTTTGTCTAGTAAATATATCATCCGTATATGAAATTTAGCAAAAGTAAATGAATTTTCATATAACTGATGTTTAAAATTACAATACATGTCTATTAGAAATACTATTCATAGAAATTAATAACCGTGTTTAACGATTTCCAGTATGGACAGTCAGTGTAAACTAGGCGGTTAACGAACTTAGTACTGACCGCCTGGCTGTCAGTATTCATAAATCTCATGTCGTATTAAACTACAGACATTTTGCAGGCTGTCAATAGATTTTGCGTTATTGTTCGTAACGTGAATTGCTTTAACCTGTATGCGTATTAAGAGTATTCCGAACATTTGTAGGCGCAAAATATAGAGAAGTATGAGATGCGTTATATAGCGTTGTACAGCAGCGTAAATAGTACAGCGGGCGGCACCTAGTAAATCTTTGTATGTGTCTGGAAAAAATGCCATTTTTCCACTTTGGATCCCGATTACTATACGAATCTGGGAATGAGTACTATATATTTCTCACGGTGTACTGTGTTATTGTGGCACTATATTATTCCGAAGCCAATAATGTAAAAAATGTCTGCAGACATTTTTTAACATAATGTTAACATTTAACATATTTTTTTAACACTATGTTAAAAATTCTGCAGGAAATTTGTAAGATTATTGGCGAAGATTCTATAAATATTTCAGAATGATGGCATTTTAAGTGCATCGTCCATAGAAACATCGTTAAAAAATCGGTAATAGCAAATCGAGAATGGGTTTTTTCTTCGGGGGTTTTATTCGCACTTGCGATAAGCCGGTGACTTTCTACTGTGTTATTGTGGTAGTATTTCTATAGTGTTATTGCCTAGTAAATCTTTGTATGTGTCTGGAAAAAAATGCCATTTTTCCACTTTGGATCCCGATTACTATACAAATCTGGGAATGAGTACTATATATTTCTCACGGTGTACTGTGTTATTGTGGCACTATATTATTCCGAAGCCAATAATGTAAAAAATGTCTGCAGACATTTTTTAACATAATGTTAACATTTAACATATTTTTTTAACACTATGTTAAAAATTCTGCAGGAAATTTGTAAGATTATTGGCGAAGATTCTATAAATATTTCAGAATGATGGCATTTTAAGTGCATCGTCCATAGAAACATCGTTAAAAAATCGGTAATAGAAAATCGAGAATGGGTTTTTTCTTCGGGGGTTTTATTCGCACTTGCGATAAGCCGGTGACTTTCTACTGTGTTATTGTGGTAGTATAGTATTTCTTGTGAAGAGAAGAGGGGAAGAGAGTGACTCTTGGCGGGACCTCGACGCTACCACGGTCAAAGGTCGCCTTTGAACGTCGCGAGCCGCTCACGACACGATGCGCTGCCCACGAGGAGTATATAGCAGCGGCATAGACACACTGTGTGTCGTCACTCGCCGCACTCAAGTTCGACCGTGGAGAGGCACAGTGGCTATTCATCCGTATATACGCACACTCGATTCATCGCGTTTACTATGCCGGTACTATAATACATAGCCACATACGCTGCTCACGATGATGCCGGCTCCGCTTGTGCAATGTGTAAAAGTTGGTTGGGGACAACTGAGTTTAGTTTAAGCCAACAGAATTCAGCTGGCACAAAGGAAATTTAATTGGGGTGATTGAATATCGTTTGCTTCATGTTTGATTGGATATGGCGAAACCTGCGGTTATTTTCAACCAACCATTTTATGTAGTTGAAACAATCTCAATTAAATTTACTTTAAACCAAACGAATTTGGTTGTATGTTGTTCTAATTGTTTTGCGATGCCACCACATATTGTTACTCGTAACGAACCCATGATTCGTCACTATTGCATTTTTTCAACCTGATTGTCAACATTCTAATTTGCAATCGACGGATTTTTCCTCGGTTTTAAATGATAATGCTTGATTTGATATTTTGTTTTTGTAATGTTATTATCGGTTTGTTGAGGTTGTGATTAACTAAATATGAGGCATTTCGCACCAACTCAGCCACTCGAATTTTCAAACTGTTCTGAAAATTCTGTGATGCTAACAAAAAAAGTACCAAGTTTTAAGATCTTAACTGTATCGATTCACAAAATAATGCTATTGTCATTATTATTTTTTAATCCGTGATATATTGGCAATCCTAAACGGTATCATAACTTTTAAAAAGCCAAAATTTGAGTTTTTTAAAGTACTTTCAAAATACAAATTTATGAATCTTTCGAATTGCACCCAAATGCGCATTTTAGAAAACATACTTTTTTTTTTAACCTCAATAATTAATTCTATATTTGAAACATTTTTTATTTCGGAATCTGAAATAAGCAGTCTCAAAAACCTTTAAGTACCAAGTATCATCGAAGTGAAACAAGCTTTAGGCATTTTGGACCACTTTATTCGATTCAGTATTTTTTGTTTCGTGTTTTGACTTTAGATTCGTATAGGACGTACTGCAAATTACACCGAGAGAAAAAGTTTCATTGATTCACGGAAATTTTTGCCAATGAAATGAAATACTTGAATTTCAATACTATCTTTTCTTTGAATGATCTCAAACTCAATGATAAGTAGTGACATTGATTCGAAGAAACATTTTTTTAAACCAATGAACCTTTTTCATTGATTTCAAAGATATCGTCTCTGATTCAATGAAACCTTCTTCTTACCAGCTCGAAATTTCTAAACCTATTTTTTCCTGAAGTACGCGGCAGATAAAGCTCAAATTTTGTGAGTATGTAAGGAAGTACGGCAGAAATAGGCTAAGCTTCTGGCTCCTCGAAGCTCGAAGCCGTTCGTTCGGGAGAGCCGGAAAACAAAAAAGGGAGGTTAGGTGCGAGAGAGAGATCAATAAAAGCGTTTCTTTGAACCAATGAAAACGTCTCTTTAAAACAATGAAACTGTTTCTTTATTATATGCTCACTAAGTAAACCTTTATTCACAGGCAATGAAATGTTCTCTATGAAATTCAAATGCACTATTTCATTGAAATCAAAAAAATATTTCGTTGAAATTAATGAAAAAAAAAATCAATCCACTCATTTTTTTGGCGTCAATGACGCAAATGCGCATTTTAGAAAACATACTTTTTTTTTTAATCTCAATAATTAATTCTGTGTTTGAAACATTTTTTATTTTGGAATCTGAAATAAGCAGTCTCAAAAACCTTTAAGTACCAAGTGTCATCGAAGTGAAACAAGTTTTAGGCATTTTGGACCACTTTATTCGATCCACTATTTTTTGTTTCGCGTTTGGACTTTAGATTCGTATAGGACGTACTGCAAATTACACCGAGAGAAAAAGTTTCATTGATTCACGGAAATCTTTGCCAATGAAATGAAATACTTGAATTTCAATACTATCTTTTCTTTGAATGATCTCAAACTCAATGAAAAGTAGTGACATTGATTCGAAGAAACATTTTTTTAAACCAATGAACCTTTTTCATTGATTTCAAAGATATCGTCTCTGATTCAATGAAACCTTCTTCTTACCAGCTCGAAATTTCTAAACCTATTTTTTCCTGAAGTACGCGGCAGATAAAGCTCAAATTTTGTGAGTATGTAAGGAAGTACGGCAGAAATAGGCTAAGCTTCTGGCTCCTCGAAGCTCGAAGCCGTTCGTTCGGAAGAGCCGGAAAACAAAAAAGGGAGGTTAGGTGCGAGAGAGAGATCAATGATAGCGTTTCCTTGAACCAATGAAAACGTCTCTTTAAAACAATGAAACTGTTTCTTTATTATATGCTCACTAAGTAAATCTTTATTTACAGGCAATAAAATGTTCTCTATGAAATTCAAATGTACTATTTCATTGAAATCAAAAATATATTTCGTTGAAATCAATGAAAAAAAAATCAATCCACTCATTTCTTTGGCGTGAATGAAATCTTTTCTCTCGGTGTAGTGAGGATGCAACATACATGTGTGAAAAGTTTTGTTCGACGGAGAACTAAAACATATTTGAATTGCAAAAAGATCCGAGACATCGAAGTCTGGAGGTGGCTGGAAAGCTACAAATTTTCTGCAAAATTTTTAACATTATTGGCTTCGGAAATAGTACTTCGGAAATATTCAATGTCAAAGTTGTTTATGCAATATACGTCATAGGTTTCAATCGCTTAGAAAGAATAGATGATAAAATGAAGAAAAAGAGCTAAAAAATTGTGTCAAGAAGACAATTTTCTTCCCAAATTTGTGTCCAAATTTGAAACCGAGTTGAAATTTGAAGTTTCAATTGAAAACAATTGATATCCATAGGAACACCTTAAGGAGGTTTTTGCACTACTTATGAGTCATATGCCAGTCTATTTTCAGCTTCATTACGAATATATGAACGAAAATTAATATTACCGTTAATCGAAGCTACGGATACCTTAAACTGATCGAATGGAAAGCACTTGTTTAAATATATTCGTCCATTGTTACTTACAAATAATGAAATTATTAGAATTTAATCGCCCTCTTAACATTCTACCACCGCCAATTTTTGTGAGATTATGCAAACGTTTCGTTTGAATAATGGCCTTCGATGCCATCTTATGCAATACCGAGCGGTGAATCAGCCTAATTTTTTCGACAGTATATCTTTTAAAATATTCATTGCCTCGAAGGTATAATTTAGTATTTGTTTAGAACTGCGTTCCTTATGCCTGCCATGTTAAAAGAACAATGTGTTGCTGCCATGTATTTCCTAGACTGTGCGGTTAATCTATTTCAAACCCTAGAGACATTTTTCTACTATTATTATCCTTTCCATTCTCCGTATTTTTATCGACATAACTTAATTTGATGTCGCTGCAATAACCACCTTAAGCTCCTTCCTCACTCTTTTATTGTCTTTTATGTTCATTGTCGAAAATATTAAAGCTGCATAAGTGTCGGATAGACGAGAAAGAAGAAAAAAAAATTGAATGTCCTGAGCGAGGTGCCAATTGGTGTCGACTGTCGGCCTTTAAAGGAATACCAGCGAGTTTGCAGGATGTGAGAAGGGCCGAGGAAGGATATTGCCCACAGCCAAGGATACGTAGTATAATGGCATTAAGGCTTAAAGAGGCCTTAAGGCTTTAACCTAACCGTTAGTTTATTGTCGTGAAGGAGTCGCGGAGCGTGTCTACATCAAAGGCAGAGCCGCTTCCGAACGCGGCTTCCTCCTTCTCTCCCCTTCGTGAGCCTTTTACTCTTTCTTTTTTTTTTTTTTTCTCTATCTTCTCTTCTCCTCGCCGAGCCGTCGCCATTGCTGCTGCTGCTGCTGCATCAGCCACATCCAGAGCCGCGAGACACTACGCCGGTGCACGTCTACTTGAACCTCTTCACCCCCCGTAACTTCTCTTTCTCGCCTCCCACCTCATCCTCGCATCGTCGTGGTCTCTGGAACTCGTCGAGCGCCATGCAGCAGCAAATCCACCAGAGCACTGCACTCGTCGTCTCGGCGGCTCTCACTGCGCTCAGAAAGAAAAAGATAGATAGAGGGCGCGCTTCTCGCAACTTTATACAGGAGTTCCGCGTGCAAACGGCAATCACTGCACTCTTTCTGCTCTGATGCTAATGCAACGAGCCGGCTATTAACATTTTCAGAGCGGCGCTCGGAACCAAAAGCACGGCAGTGCATACTCGCTGTAAACGGTCCGAAAAATTGACCTGTCCGAGACTAGGTAAAAAAAGGAAGAGTCTTGAGAGGGATTAGGCGGAACTGGTCAGGTGCAGGTCATTTGGGGACCTGTTTTGCCTATGCAAGACCCGTATAAAGCCATTTTTTTAATGCAACAAGAACTGACGAGCTATTAATTTTTTTTTAATTAAAGTTTTTGATTTGAAAACATCTTTAGCGAGGATTTTCCTGAAAAAATGTCCGCAAAAAGCTTTACGCTCCTTCTGGGGAAAAAGTGAATTTGAGCAAAATGTCCTCAAAAAGCGTTACGCTCTGTCTGAAAAAAAGTGAATTTGAGTAAAATGTCCTCAGAAAGCATTACGCTCCTTCTGGAAAAACATGTGGATTTGAGCAAAAAGTCCTCAAAAAGCGTTACATTCCTTCTGGAAAAAAATGTGGATTTGAGCAAAAAGACCTCAAAAAGCGTTACGCTTCTTCCGGAGAAAAAGTGAATTTGAGCAGTGTCCTCAAAAGGCGTCACGCTCCTTCTGGGAAAAAGTGGATTTGAGCAAAATGTCCTCAAAAAGCGTTACGCTCCTTTTGGAGAAAAAGTGAATTTGAGCAAAATGTCCTTAAAAAGCGTTACGCTCTTTCTGGGGAAAGAGTGGATTTGAGCAAAGTGTCCTCAAAAATCGTTACGACCCTTCTGGGGGAAAAGTGAATTTGAGCAAAATGTCCTCAAAAAGCGTTACGCTCCTTCGGGGAAAAAGTCAATTTGAGCAAAATGTCCTCAAAAAGCGTTACGCTCCTTCTGGAGAAAAAGTGAATTTGAGCAGTGTCCCCAAAAAGCGTTACGCTCCTTCTGAAAAAAAGTGGATTTGAGCAAAATGTCCTCAAAAAGCGTTACGCTCCTTCTGGAAAAAAATGTGGATTTGACCAAAGTCCTCAAAAACCGTTACGCTCCTTATGGAAAAAAAGTGGATTTGAGCAAAATGTCCTCAAAAAGCGTTACGCTCCTTCTGGGGTAAAAGTGAATTTGAGCAAAATGTCGTTAAAAAGCGTCACGCTCTTTGTGGAGAAAAAGTGAATTTAAGCAAAATGTCCTCAAAAAGCGTTACGCTTCTTCTGAGAAAAGTGGATTTGAGCAAAATGTCCTCAAAAAGCGTTACAATCCTTCTGGAGAAAAAGTGAATTTGAGCAAAGTGTCCTCAAAAAGCGTTACGATCCTTCTGGGGAAAAAGTGAATTTGAGCAAAGTGTCCTTAAAAACCGTTACGATCCTTCTGGGGAAAAAATGGATTTGAGCAAAATGTCCTCAAAAAACGTTACGATCCTTCTGGGGAAAAATGTGGATTTGAGCAAAAAGCCCTCAAAAAGCATTACGCTCCTTCTGGAAAAAAAATGTGGATTTGAGCAGTCCTCAAAAAGTGTTACGCTCCTTCTGGAAAAAAATGTGGATTTGAGCAGTCCTCAAAAAGCGTTACGCTCCTTCGGGAAAAAAATGAATTTGAGCAAAATGTCCTCAAAATGCGTTACGCTCTTTTTGGAGAAAAAGTGAATTTGAGCAAAGTGTCCTCAAAAAGTGTTACGATCCTTCCGGGGAAAAAGTGAATTTGAGCAAAATGTCTTCAAAAAGCGATACGCTCTTTCTGGGAAAAAAAGGAATGTGAGCAAAAGGTCCTCAAAAAGCGTTACGCACGTTCTGGAAAAAAAGTTAATTGCTGAACTGCTAAAGATGTTTTCGCATATTTTTTCGTGAGAACATGCAGATGTACTCACTACTTTTTTTTAAATTTCTTTATTTTGCTAAATTAATATAAAATATTGAAAGTTGTTTTGCGGATACGCGTATATTAAATGTAATATACAAATATTAATTGATATACAAAAAAATGTTATAAAATTAATATACAGTATACCTAAACACTTCATAAAAGTTGTGATTATAGTATAATTATCGGAATTTTACAACATATCTGTTTATTAAATGAAATTTAATATACCTATCGCATTTGCAAAAGAACTTTCAATACATATATTAATTTTCAAAATATTTTTAACAGTGATAGTGCAAATTATAGAAATAAGTAAATTACAGGAATTTAAAATACAACTTACAAGTAGGTATAATTAGACTTATTCTTGTAATTTGAGTTTTATTTCTAGTTTTGAATTGTATATAACATTTTTTAAATGAAATCTATCAAGTTATCAATTATGCAATGATTATTTCAGTTATGATTTATTAACAGAATAACAATGATTCATTAATTTTTAAATCACTTACAATACCGAGAAAAATGATAATTATTTTAAGCCTATTATTTTTATTTCATTCGCATTTTGTTTTATTATATTTTGAACATAAATTTGACCGATATATGTCTATATTCAATGGGGTTTTTTTATGTCCAGCATTTACAAAAAATGAAGCATAAGATTAGTTCAATTATGACGAGTAATAGCACATTTTGTTCATTAAGAGATTCTGCATAAATTCACCACTGCAATTATTGAAATTATTGGTCATTGAGAAATAATGATCGATTGTTTATCCCAACCTAACCGAACGTCACGTATAAAAATAGTTGTAACTGCAGAATAAATAATAATTTTAAAAATCAACACGATACATTAACAAAACATCTTTTAATACACGAAATTAGCTATCACTCATCATAATCAAACTAATAATATCGTTAATACTTAATTTTTAAAAAATTTTAATTAAAAAGAAGGATTTTTTTTCACCCGAAATTAGCATTTATCCAATATTATCCAATATTTAAAAAAAGTAGAAATAGAAATCAAAAGTTGACACATTTTTTTACTAATAGAATTTAATTTAAAAAAAAAAATGATTTGGTAATAAAATATCCAAATATATGGATTTCCAAAATACTGAAATTACAGAATATCCTAAAAATTTCCCGGATTAAAATCATAGCAGATTTGTTTTTTGTTCGCAAAGATATTAATCGTATATTATATAAATGTCTCAAAAGTTGAGCACTGCGTTGATCCCATAATAAAAAACTAAAGGTGTAATATCTTCCCTAGAATGAATTACCCTTTTTATCCCATTTCTCTCATTGTCTCTAATCTTTGCTCGGGAATTATTCGCTGAATCCAAGATATTATAATGAAATCTGAGGAAATGAGTATATCTGTCCTTCTCCGACATTCTTTTAATACATATTCATGCAAAGTTGACCGCGTTCCACGTCGACCCTGCGCTCTTCGAAAAAGAGCTTCGAGGCGTACGAGTGTCGAAACAAACAATAGAGACTCTCTCTCCTCCTGCGCTCCTCTCGTTTTCTCGTAATTGCAGTGAAATAAAAAGAAAGAAAAAAATATATATAAAAAAACGTTGAAAGAGCGAAGAGAAAGAGAGAGTTGCGGCAGAGGCAAGTGTCGGTCGAAGCTGACGCCCGGCGACTACCCAGAGCGTTGCACACAGAATTACGAGGCTCCCGTGTTACTCACACATACATATATACATACATATATATACCATAAATACTCCATCTTTCTCCGCAACCCGCGTTATTTTCGACGATCAGACAACCCGCCATAAACTCCTCACTGTGAATGAATAATAAGCTTCGTTATGCCTTCCGACAAAGCGTTAATTTATTAAATGTCTCAACGCCGAAATAGCACCACTAATCAATTCGAATCTCCGGTATCACCGCTTCCATTCAGTTTACTCTCGAATTTACTCATACCTCGGCTTTATATCCGCGTCTTTCTATGTGTATTTATGTATATATGTATGTATATATGTATGTATGTGTGTAGAGAGCAGCGTTGATGATGTTTTGCAGAGCCCCGGAGAGATACACGCACGAAATAACCTATGCGCCAGAGAGAAGCAACTGCTGCGTATAGAAAACTCGTCTCCAGTCTCACAAACACACACATTGAGTTTCACATAGAAAATAGGAGAGAAAGAGGAAGTGGTGGAAGTGAGATACACGAGCGTGTAGAGGTATATTATACACACGTCTGTAGTAGGTATAATATAGAGGGTGGCCGTAAAGCAGCAGCAGCAGAGCGATGCTCGTTGGTCTGACCAGCAGCACGCATAAGCGTTGAACTGTGCTGAGAGTTTGTATTCGGCATTAGCGTGACAGAGAGACAGCTAAGAGATAGATTCTTTTCTCTCTTAACTTCGCCCTTTTATGCTGCAATGTTTATCCAATTACACATTCATTAATAAATACACATATAAAATAATAAAAAGACACTAATTAAAAACTCACCTGAGCGATCTCACGCTGCAATCGGGCAACAAAACTCGCCCAGTCGACTGGTCTCGTCTTTCCCTCGTCGTGTATATATTCACTCGCTGCTGCTGCACCAGCAACAGCAGCAGTATTAATATGGAAAACAAAAAGTTAACACTAGAAAATCGTAACTTTATTTTCACTCGATTGATTAACCAGCGAACGATTAGAAGGTGATCGAAGACGCGCGTTGCTGCTGCTGCTTATTATACGTTTGCTTATTGTGTTTGATGATGGTAATGAAGAAAAGAAAAGGGAAAGATTTTCTCAAAACTTAGGTTCAAGCACCTTCTTCTTCGGCGCCGCCTTCTTTCTCTTTAGTTGTATCCTGAGACTCGAAGTCCCATGCCCGATTGTCAACTCTCGTTTTCTTCTCTACTCTCGTCTGTAGCATCACAACCAGCAGCAGCAGCAGCACTAGTAGCAGCAATTGCGATAACGATAGTAGTCGTAGCACACTGCGCGCACATGGCGCGTCGTTAAACGGCCCCACCGTTTGAAGTGGACGTGTCGCAGCCGTCCAGGTCCCCGAGGACCACACAACCTACAATATTTTTCTCGTTCCTTCACTCTCTCTCTCTTTTTCTTTCTCTCTCTCTTTCTCTCTTTTGCACTACAGTTATTCCTCGTCACTCACGACGACGAGACGCCGAAGACGCGGCTCTCACTCTTTCGTTGAGCTCACAAGCGCGCGCGCAGCCGACGATCGCCGCCTTATATTTTATTAACCCACACTCACACTCACGCGCTCGTTGTTTTGTCTCACTCGCTCTTGGATCTCTCGTTTTCATCGACGATGAGATTATGTACACGCGATAATAAGCGATTGTTTATTTGTTTATCTTGTTTTGTTGTTGTTGTTAATATGATGTGACGAGAATGAAGAATGACGAATATTGCGAAGGGACGGAACGTGCATCGGCCCCAAGAACTATGAGCACAACAGCGGCTGCAGCTCTCGACAGAAGAGTAACAGCAGCACGGCACAGCACTACACCACAGTCGCCATGAACTACCATCTCGCTCTCGCTCTTCTTGCTTTCGTTTACCTCTCTTTCTCTCTTTCCTCCACCTCCATCCGTCGTTCCTCCTCGCGGGCGGAACGCGCCGAGAGTCCCTTTTGCGCTTACGGCACACGGTAGAGGATCGTCCGAGGAAAGAGGAACGAGCGAGGGAGAAGAAAATATAACGTGGGTTAGGGCGCCCTCTGTTGGACGTCGTGGATAACCCGGAGGTTTCAAAGTGCGGCCAATCAACAGGCCGTATGCCCTGTGGCCCCGTTCAACGAAGTAACTAGAAAAACGAAGTTCCCCTCGCTTTAAAAATATATAATTTTCAAGCAAATTCACAATTTGCTTAATGCTACATTTTTAATCTTCATTAGTTTTTTTTTTTCATTTTTCTTAGGTAGTGATTTGAAAGGAGAAATATTGTGGGGAGATTAAAAAAAAGATAGATCCCCGCCGGGATGATTGCACAGATTTGTCGATGCGAGAATGAACGGTGGAGCGTAAATCGATGATTATTGTCGAAAGTAAAAGGAAAGAAATCGCGGGTTTTACATGGCGAAGGAAGAACCTTCAGGGGGAGGGGCGGGGAGGGGGGCTTTATAGACACCGGGGCCAACTCTCTTTCTCTACTTGTACTTGTAGCAAATACCCATTTCTTTGATCTTTCGTGACCCTTTGATCTCGCGACACTACCATCCCTCCGTTCTTCTCGCTCCGGACTTCCTCCCCGGCACCTATACACGAGTTACTCTCATCCTCCGACGGCAGAGCTGCCTAGCGCTCTGCGCTTGCGATACCCTCTATGGGGCATTATACACCGATCGGACCACCTTTTGACACGACCATCGTCGATATTTTTGATTATTTTTTCAGTCATTCATCCCAATGGATGGCGCATGCTGCATTTTTTTCGAAATTTTTTGTCACATTTTTCGCGTATTTGTGAATTTCCAAAAATTGTGTTTAAAAAAGTTTCGAATGCTCGTATCTTCTTGGATATAAATCGTATCGTGAAAAATCGTGTATTAAAGTTTTTTATTTTCAAGCATACTTTTATGTAAATTTGTTTGAAAAATTCTTTAAACCCTCCGAAGCATTGATTTTTAATTAGTAGTAGTAGTACAAGACATTTATTGGCCGAAATATATACATTCATGTTGGTTAACAATTAACAATCCTTAATAAATTAATTTGACGATTTTTAATTAATAAACATTAAAATCGTGTTTCGAAAAATTGGACATTTAAAAAAAAATTTGTAAAAATGTCTAAAAAACTACTCATAAAGGCGAACATTTTAAACATAGACGGGAAGTAGAACAATTTTTTTTCCAATTTTTTATGAGAATTTTGGAATTAAATAAAAAATTTATACTTTCATAAAAAATCGGATATAAATTGTTTCACTTTGGGACAAAAAATTAGAAGAATGTATTTTTTTTGAAATTTTTAAATCAGAGTTTGAAAAATTAGAAAAAAAATTATACTCGTAAAAGAACATAAAAAAATTGTCTCCCAATTTTTTTCTCAAATTTTTCATCCCATATTTCGCGCACTTGTGAATTTCTAAAAACTGCTCGAAAAATTACGTTTGAAAACTTTCGAATGGTCGAATCTTCCTCTATATATGTAAGTCGTAAAAAAACTACATAAAAGTTTTTTATTTTGAAGTATACTTTTATGTAAGTTTATTTTTAAAATTCATTAACTCCTCCGAAGCATTGATTTAAAATCAATAAACATAAAAATCATTTTTTTTTTTAATTTGGATTTTTTTATTTTTATTTTTCTGAAAAAATGTCTAAAATACCACTCATAAAGAAGAACATTTTAAGCATAGACGGGAAGTGGGACAATCTTTTTTTCCGATTTTTTATGAAAAAAATCAGATACAAATTGTTTCACTTTGGGACAAAAAATTAGGAGGATGTATTTTTTTGAAATTTTTAAATCAAAGTTTAAAAAATTAGAAACAAAATTAAACTCTCGTAAAAGAACGTAAAAAAAATTGTCCCACTCCCAATTTTTTTCTCAAATTTTTCATCGCATATTTCATCGTGAATTTCTAAAAATTGCTCGAAAAATTGTGTTTGAAAACTTTCAAATGGTCGTATCTTCTTGGATATAAGACGTATAGTAAAAAAACCTACAAAGTTTTTCATTTTGAAGTATACTTTTATGTAAATTTATTCAAAAAATTCATTAACCCTCCGAAGCGTTGATTATTAATTAATAAATATAAAAATCGACTTTTCAAAAACTTGGATATTTTTAATTTTTTTCCCAAAAAAGTTCTAAAATACTACTCATAAAGACGACCATTTTAAGCATAGACAGGAAGTGGGACAATCTTTTTTTTCAATTTTTTATTCGAGTTTTAGAATTAAATTAAAAAATTAAAACTCACATAAAAAATCGGAAAAAATTGTCCCACTTTGGGACAAAAAATTGTGCGTACAATTTTTTTTTTCATATTTTAATCAGAGTTTGAAAAATTATTTAAAAATTTAAACTTTCGTAAATGAGCATAAAAAATTTGTCCTAATCCAAATTTCTTGTCCCAAAGTGGGACAATTTTTTTCCAAAATGTTATGAAAATTCTCATAAAAATTCGAAAAACAGTTGTCCCACTTCCCGTCTAGGCTTAAGCCGTTCGTCTTTATGAGTAATATTTTAGATATTTTTTCTCAAAAATAAAAATTGTCCATGTTTTTGAAAAATCGTTTTTTATGTTTATTAATTAAAAATGCTTCGGAGGCGTTGAAGAATATAAAAAATAAATTTGCCTAAAAATATACTTCAAAATGAAAAACTTTTATATACAATTTTTTACGATACGACTTATATTCAAGAAGATACTTGCATTTGAAAGTTTTTCAAATTTTTTTAGAAATTCACAAGTGCGCGAAATATCCGATGAAAAATTTGAAAAAAAATTGAGCATGATCCATTCATTGGAGTGAATGAGTAAAAAAATAATCAACTATATCGACGATGGTCGTGGTAAATTGTGGTCCGATCGGTGTATAATGTCCCATATACTAACCTCCCCCCAAGTGGTGAGACTGCTGCCGCTTCGCCTTCTAACAAAACAATTTCAAAGCCTCCGCAACTCTTGTGTACCGCGAGGCATTGTGTATTTGCCTCAAATAAAATATATAGACTTTCTCTATCTTTTAGATCTTATTCGCTGCCTCTCGCTTTCTCTCTCGGGAAAAACATTGGCGCACACTGTTTTGTACCTTTCTTCTTCTGTTTCTTCTCCTTCCATTCCACGGTCATAACAGTCTCCTTGAAGAGATGCTGAGAATGAGGGAGTTCGGTGAAACCAAGATCTTCATGTACTTCGAGACTTTTCCAACCACTGAATAAACTAAAAGTTTTTCACAAGTTGCTTACCCTTTTCAAGCGTTTGCTCATTTTATAGCTTGATTGAATTCGTTTTCCATTCAAATTAAACACTTGAATGTGAGTGGCTCTGAATTACAGAGAAGATCAATTGCTGCTGTTCCATTTGCGAGCAACGGAAAATGGGTAAACCGGATAAATGAAATTCGAATTGGTTGCATGAAATAAAAAAACGTTATAATTTCCAGTACAAACTGTAAAAAATTTTTGCAAATTTACACCACCGGACTTTTTATTCGTCAGCTGATATATTTAATTTAATACACGAGTGTTGGAAAATTATAAATTTTTATATTAAATTTCCTAATTTTCACAGGTTTTCGTAAAAAATATTTGATGTATCAAAACAAATGCTATGAAAAATGCTTATAATAATGAAACAGATATTACGAAACTCACTTCAGTATAAACTCTGATGACAAATAAATATGTATATTTATATTTTCCCCTACCCGAGTCAAAATTTTAACCCTCGGTTAGCCCTCCGGGAATGCCGAATCCTTTGAGGAGGCAATTGCCGACGCCGATTTCACCCTCCGTAGAGCCGCCAGTGTGGAAATTCAAACTCGCCATCACCTAGAAATCGACTCGTTTTCTTATTTTCTGTACAAGATCTAGGTCGGAAAACTAGCTAGATCCGAGCGCTATGTGTAATTTCTCGCTGTCTAGTCGTTGTACGGAAAAACTGTCTAAAATCTGGCTAAGATTCTATTAATTCGCCCAGTAAACTTAGCTAGTGATTAGCCAGTACGGAAATCGGTTAACCCTATAGCATAAAACTGACTAGGTGCTAGACCGGATTTTTCTATTGAACCCAGATACCGGTTAAATAGCCTAGGATAAATAAAAAAACAGAATTAATACGAACCGTCATTTATTGCACCAGCACGTAACAGGGAAGCTGTTTAACACTGTTTAAACAGGGAACACTATTTATTAACGTACGTAATTACTTTTTCATTAATAATCAAATATCTCGATAAGGCCTATCGCAAAAAACAAAAAAATATAAATTCTTTCGCGTCGTACAAACCAAAAAAAAATCGTAGTCCTCTAGAACGTATTTGATAACGTACGTAATCACTTTTTCAATAATAATCAAATATCTCGATAAGGCCTATCGCAAAAAACAAAAAAATATAAATTCTTTCGCGTCGTACAAAACAAAAAAAAAATCGTAGTCCTCCAGAACGTATTTTTTGGTACCTTTCATGAACATGCACGTGCCACTCTACATCAAGAGTCGACGCCAAGTTAAAAAAGAAATTAATGTTGCCTTCATAATAAAAACTCGCTGCGCAGCGTGTCACGATTAGACCCTGTATCGGAATCTCCCTGTATCGGATAACGCCCGCGTTTCCGCCGAAAACACGCACGGTGCCGCGTAAACGACGCGCATTGCAGCGTTAACTTAGTTAACGTATATATTATGTCTAGCCTCTGATCAGGTACGTTGTGCCACGAAAGCTAGGCAGATCCTAGATAGATATGCTATCTATCAGTGCATTCTGGCTAGATTATGTCTAATCCCACTACAGAAAAACTTGATAGAAAAAACTAGCTAGACGATAGGTTCAAACCAGTTTATCCCCAACAGATTTCCGCACGGGCGACAGTGACCATGCTTGGAAGTTCAACCGTTATTTGCCACCCTCCGTAGAGTCTTCCTCAGTCCATTTAGAGCCTCCAAAGGCCTACTCGCCTTATCCTTAGACCCTCCTACGACCTACTCACCCTAAATGAGATATAGAACCCCCGTTGAGCCTATATAACCTATTGAAATCCAGATAACCCTACTTAAGCTACAAACATAGCAAAAACTACGTGCCGTGATGAAAAGTCACGAAGTGTTCAACATCTTATTGGTGTAAATAATACATTTTGAGGAATGCAAACTAATTCACTCGTTACGATAAATCCGGAAAAAGTTTCTTACTCATTATCGTACTTTCTTCACATGTGATTGTACTGACAAAGTTATATCTTTCTTGACGCTTCGAGCGAATAATCTTTTTTTATTTATATTTTTTCTTTATTTTTTTCCGTACTTTTTTAGACGATTCTACGAGACGAGACTAAAATCGATCAGATTCACATGCAAGAAGATATAGATGTATCTGAATCTAATTTGATTTTGGATTTAATTTTAAAGAAGCAATATTAATAATTTCTAAGAAAATAGGAAACAATTTTTTTACTTCGTTGGTATCTCACATCACCTTCAAATGTTATATGTCTCAAATAGAGATTGTTCCTTTTATCGAAAAAAAATGTATATTAAAATATTGTTGATATTAACTAAGAATATATCTATGGCATTATAAAAAGTTTAATAAACGCTTTTGTCTTTCTAAATTTGTTCCTTATATTCATAATATAAATAATTATACTTCCATTGATGTTTGGGTTAACGGAGGGTGTAATGGTGTATGTGGAAGGAACTTTCGCAGGATCAACAAATGGTATGGGGATTTCTGTCGTAGGCTCAGAGGAGGGTCTGGGAGATTCAGCGATAGGTTCAACGGCGGGCCTGGGAGATTCAGCGGTAGGCTCAACGGGGGTCTGGGAGGTTCTATGGTAGGTTCTATGAAGGTTTTTTAGGGTCTGCTTCACCCTCCGTGACCCTCCGTTAAGTCCAGATGTCTACTTTCTCCCATTTGGGAAGTTTGATAGGGTGAAATTCAAATGTTAATCTATGCACGATACCCTCCTTTCACCCTGCAAAGTGCCTTCTTTCACCCTCCAAACTATAGAAGGAGTCATCAGTCATTTTAGGTTAAAACGAGGGTTACATTTCGTCTCGGGTATAAACTTTTAAAGACTCAGAATAAAGACAACAAACTATTTAAAAAGTTCCAAATGTCTTTCTAATTGAAGCAAATTATTCTTACGAAAAAAAATTATTGCAAACGAATTAATTTCCTTGAATGTCTTCCAGAGATTGAAATCGGGAGAATTTGGTAAGAATCAAGAGATGGAAATTTGTTCGCCTCAATGAAGAAGAAGCTACGAGTATAATCAATAAAAAGTATCAGCGATGAATCAAAACAAATGCTACAAAAAATGTCTATAATAATGAAAAAAATTATGAAACTCACTTCAGTGCAAACTCTGATGTCAAATACTGTCATGATACATTTTGACAGTTAAATTTTTCTCAATGTCCGCGGAATATATCATCCCCCAAACTTTCAAAAACTCAAAATGAAGGCAAAAAACTATTAAAAGGTTCCAAACGTCTTCCAATTAAAATGTATTTAAAAAAATGATTTCACTCGAATGTCTTCCAGAGATTGAAATCGGGAGAATTTGGTAAGAATCAAGAGATGGAAATTTGTCCGCCTCAACGAAGAAGAAGCTACGAGTATAAGCAATAAAAACTATCAGCGATAAATCAAAACAAATGCTATAAAAAATGTCTATAATAATGAAACAAAAATTACGAAATTCACTTCAGTGCAAACTCTGATGTCAAATACTGTCATGATACATTTTGACAGTTCAATTTTTCTCAATGTCCGCGGAATATATTTTTCCCCAAACTTTCAAAAACTCAGAATGAAGGCAAAAAACTATTAAAAGATTTCAAACGTCTTCCTAATTAAAATGTATTTAAAAAAATGATTTCACTCGAATGTCTTCCAGAGATTGAAATCGGAAGAATTTGGCAAGAATCAAGAGATGGAAATTTGTCCGCCTCAACGAAGAAGAAGCTACGAGTATAAGCAATAAAAACTATCAGCGGTGAATCAAAACAAATGCTATAAAAAATGTCTATAATAATGAAACAAAAATTACGAAATTCACTTCAGTGCAAACTCTGATGTCAAATACTGTCATCATACATTTTGACAGTTAAATTTTTCTCAATGTCCGCGGAATATATTTTCCCCCAAACTTTCAAAGACTCACAATTAAGGCAAAAAACTATTAAAAGGTTCCAAACGTCTTCCTAATTAAAATGTATTTAAAAAAATGATTTCTCTCGAATGTCTTCCAGAGATTGAAATCGGAAGAATTTGGCAAGAATCAAGAGATGGAAATTTGTCCGCCTCAACGAAGAAGAAGCTACGAGTATAAGCAATAAAAACTATCAGCGATAAATCAAAACAAATGCTATAAAAATGTCTATAATAATGAAAAAAAATTATGAAACTCACTTCAGTGCAAACTCTGATGTCAAATACTGTCATGATACATTTTGACAGTTCAATTTTTCTCAATGTCCGCGGAATAAAATATCTATAAAAATGTCTATAATAATGAAAAAAAATTATGAAACTCACTTCAGTGCAAACTCTGATGTCAAATACTGTCATGATACATTTTGACAGTTCAATTTTTCTCAATGTCCGCGGAATATATTTTTCCCCAAACTTTCAAAAACTCAGAATGAAGGCAAAAAACTATTAAAAGCTTTCAAACGTCTTCCTAATTAAAATGTATTTAAAAAAATGATTTCACTCGAATGTCTTCCAGAGATTGAAATCGGAAGAATTTGGCAAGAATCAAGAGATGGAAATTTGTCCGCCTCAACGAAGAAGAAGCTACGAGTATAAGCAATAAAAAGTATCAGCGATGAATCAAAACAAATGCTACAAAAAATGTCTATAATAATGAAAAAAAATTATGAAACTCACTTCAGTGCAAACTCTGATGTCAAATACTGTCATGATACATTTTGACAGTTCAATTTTTCTCAATGTCCGCGGAATATATTTTTCCCCAAACTTTCAAAAACTCAGAATGAAGGCAAAAAACTATTAAAAGGTTTCAAACGTCTTCCTAATTAAAATGTATTTAAAAAAATGATTTCTCTCGAATGTCTTCCAGAGATTGAAATCGGAAGAATTTGGCAAGAATCAAGAGATGGAAATTTGTCCGCCTCAACGAAGAAGAAGCTACGAGTATAAGCAATAAAAACTATCAGCGATAAATCAAAACAAATGCTATAAAAATGTCTATAATAATGAAAAAAAATTATGAAACTCACTTCAGTGCAAACTCTGATGTCAAATACTGTCATGATACATTTTGACAGTTCAATTTTTCTCAATGTCCGCGGAATATATTTTTCCCCAAACTTTCAAAAACTCAGAATGAAGGCAAAAAACTATTAAAAGATTTCAAACGTCTTCCTAATTAAAATGTATTTAAAAAAATGATTTCACTCGAATGTCTTCCAGAGATTGAAATCGGAAGAATTTGGCAAGAATCAAGAGATGGAAATTTGTCCGCCTCAACGAAGAAGAAGCTACGAGTATAAGCAATAAAAACTATCAGCGGTGAATCAAAACAAATGCTATAAAAAATGTCTATAATAATGAAACAAAAATTACGAAATTCACTTCAGTGCAAACTCTGATGTCAAATACTGTCATCATACATTTTGACAGTTAAATTTTTCTCAATGTCCGCGGAATATATTTTCCCCCAAACTTTCAAAGACTCACAATTAAGGCAAAAAACTATTAAAAGGTTCCAAACGTCTTCCTAATTAAAATGTATTTAAAAAAATGATTTCTCTCGAATGTCTTCCAGAGATTGAAATCGGAAGAATTTGGCAAGAATCAAGAGATGGAAATTTGTCCGCCTCAACGAAGAAGAAGCTACGAGTATAAGCAATAAAAACTATCAGCGATAAATCAAAACAAATGCTATAAAAATGTCTATAATAATGAAAAAAAATTATGAAACTCACTTCAGTGCAAACTCTGATGTCAAATACTGTCATGATACATTTTGACAGTTCAATTTTTCTCAATGTCCGCGGAATAAAATATCTATAAAAATGTCTATAATAATGAAAAAAAATTATGAAACTCACTTCAGTGCAAACTCTGATGTCAAATACTGTCATGATACATTTTGACAGTTCAATTTTTCTCAATGTCCGCGGAATATATTTTTCCCCAAACTTTCAAAAACTCAGAATGAAGGCAAAAAACTATTAAAAGCTTTCAAACGTCTTCCTAATTAAAATGTATTTAAAAAAATGATTTCACTCGAATGTCTTCCAGAGATTGAAATCGGAAGAATTTGGCAAGAATCAAGAGATGGAAATTTGTCCGCCTCAACGAAGAAGAAGCTACGAGTATAAGCAATAAAAAGTATCAGCGATGAATCAAAACAAATGCTACAAAAAATGTCTATAATAATGAAAAAAAATTATGAAACTCACTTCAGTGCAAACTCTGATGTCAAATACTGTCATGATACATTTTGACAGTTCAATTTTTCTCAATGTCCGCGGAATATATTTTTCCCCAAACTTTCAAAAACTCAGAATGAAGGCAAAAAACTATTAAAAGGTTTCAAACGTCTTCCTAATTAAAATGTATTTAAAAAAATGATTTCTCTCGAATGTCTTCCAGAGATTGAAATCGGAAGAATTTGGCAAGAATCAAGAGATGGAAATTTGTCCGCCTCAACGAAGAAGAAGCTACGAGTATAAGCAATAAAAACTATCAGCGATAAATCAAAACAAATGCTATAAAAATGTCTATAATAATGAAAAAAAATTATGAAACTCACTTCAGTGCAAACTCTGATGTCAAATACTGTCATGATACATTTTGACAGTTCAATTTTTCTCAATGTCCGCGGAATATATTTTTCCCCAAACTTTCAAAAACTCAGAATGAAGGCAAAAAACTATTAAAAGGTTTCAAACGTCTTCCTAATTAAAATGTATTTAAAAAAATGATTTCACTCGAATGTCTTCCAGAGATTGAAATCGGAAGAATTTGGCAAGAATCAAGAGATGGAAATTTGTCCGCCTCAACGAAGAAGAAGCTACGAGTATAAGCAATAAAAAGTATCAGCGGTGAATCAAAACAAATGCTATAAAAAATGTCTATAATAATGAAACAAAAATTACGAAATTCACTTCAGTGCAAACTCTGATGTCAAATACTGTCATGATACATTTTGACAGTTAAATTTTTCTCAATGTCCGCGGAATATATCATCCCCCAAACTTTCAAAGACTCAGAATGAAGGCAAAAAACTATTAAAAGGTTCCAAACGTCTTCCTAATTAAAATGTATTTAAAAAAAATGATTTCACTCGAATGTCTTCCAGAGATTGAAATCGGAAGAATTTGGTAAGAATCAAGAGATGGGAATTTATCGGCCTCAATGAAGAAGAAGCTATGAGGATAAGCAATAAAAAGTATCAGCAATGAATCAAAACAAATGCTATAAAAATGTCTATAGTAACGAAAAAAAATTACGAAACTCACTTCAGTGCAAACTCTGACGTCAAATACTGTCATGATACATATTGACAGTTAAATTTTTCTCAATGTCCGCGGAATATATTTTCCCCCAAACTTTCAAAGACTCAGAATGAAGGCAACGAACTATTAAAAGGTTCCAAACGTCTTCCTAATTAAAATGTATTAAAAAAAAAAATAATTTCACTCGAATGTCTTCCACAGATTGAAATCGGGAGGATTTCGTGAAGCATCAAGAAATGGAAACTTGTCCGCCTCGACGAAGAAGAATCTGCGAAGATGTGACTAACAGAAAAGTGAATTCGATGTACCAAAGCAAATGCAATAAACGACAACCAGGTTCGAAATATTTCTTACACATCCCTAGTATTTTCCAACTTTGAGGTGGTCTAGTGTAATGTCATTTCCACGAACTCAGAGATGGCCTATGAGAGGAATAATAAAAGATACGAATGCCCTGCCACGATGGTTGCCGGAGTAGATGAGCTCAGAGGGAAGAAAAAGCAGCACAACGAATACGACGAGAGTCTCGAATATCGTTGTCCCGGAACAATGGACATACTGTCCGGGAGAATGGTGCCTTGTAGCGAAGCTCCGACCCTCAGGGAAATAGCTCTGGGCAGAAGAATGCGAAGGACTGTCGTCGAAGCTCCCGAATGCCAGTCCGCCAAGGAAACGAGACTTTCGAGACGCTACAAAACCCGGGTAATGATCTGTCGATAAATCATACTAAAATTTCGAGCACTCGATAAAATCTCGTTTTCTTTACGTGGTTTTGTTTCCACATAGAGGAAACTTTGTTTTCGTGAAAAATATATTTTTTTTTTCGAGATTTTAATGTCAGGACACACAGAATGGTCCAAATGTCGAGAAAAATGGTTTAGAAAAAATGTCTGCACGGAGAGAAATGGATCCGCGAATATAGGTGCCACTCGCAGAAAATATTGTACGGCGGTGACACATGGGCTCTATTGTAAAAGTTCATATAAACAACTTACAGCTTACGATATGTATAGTAATCGTCCCAAATTTGCTTGATTACAACAATGACTTATTTCTTAACAGTACAGTAATCCGTTGTATCTGTATCTTTTTGAAAGCTGAAAACTTTGGAGTAATCTTCATTTACATGGGACTTATTACCGTCGATTAGTATTAATTTCCTATTCTGCTTTGGGATTATCAACATGTAGGGATTTTTTAGATTCGCAAATAAGAACATGGTTAATGATGACGTCGCGAATTTATTCATCCACTACATATGTAAAATTTTCCTAACAACATACGTTTGTTGTTTGACGTTTTTTTAAGTCTTTCTTTTCTTCAAAAGCGCTGGGTCGTTACTATTTTAGAACGACCCGAAGAGAGCGACAAAAAATCGATATATTGCCCTGCGGTATAAGGTAAACGTCCCAGTGATCGACACGTTAACCAAATTGCCCGACTTTATAAAAACGTAACTTTCACATTAAGATACAAAAAATGGTCATTCTAGGTAATAATGAATCAGAATAGTCGTATGAAAAAATAACAACCTCAAAAATTTTCGTAACTTATCTTATTGTAGATAAAACTTATTCTAAAGCTTCAGAAGTGCAAATGTACCAGTCATCGACATACTAAAGTTATAGTTGGTCCAGTAATCGACCGTTATATGTCCTAGTAATCGACACGTTAAGAAAAGTCACAAATTAAGACGTCAATAACTGTCATTGTAGGTTATAAAGAATCAGTATAATCTTGTCAACAAATAGACCGCTTAACTTTTGGTCTACCTTATCTTCTTGTAATAAAAAATTAACATAAAACTTGAGGTGTGCAAATGTCCCAGTCATGGACATACTAAAGTCACGGTTTGCCCAGTAATCGACCCATGACATGACATGACCCAGTCATGGACATATGCATGGCCCAGTTATCGACATGATTTATTTTGCTGCTTAATTATTTATAGAGAGCCCAATACCACTGTCCATAACTACTCCTCGTACAGTTCGATCGATGAATGAATTGTTACATTATTTTATATCATCTAATTCATAAAAACAATACGCGATTTACACTAATTTTCTATCCACAATTTTGTCCTAGTGATCGACAGTAGGTCGATTACTCGCACATTTATGTTTTTCTGAACCAGTTATCGACCTCCGCGATTTTTTGCACAAACAACAATTTTACGATAAAAGCATATTCATTTCGTAATACCAGATTCTTCATATGTAATATCAAATTAAACTTACTCAGCCAAAGTCTTCGTGCATCGCAGAATTTAACTAAATGTCACGAGACGCACCTTAACCTCCATATCAAGGATTTCGACGAAATCACGCTCGGCTCGGTCACTGCAAGTTTACGATTATCTTATTATCACTGTTGTGATTTTACAAGCCTCAAATTTTCATATAATATTGTACATAAATCGGAGGAAGCGTTGTTAATTTATTTAAGCGTCGAAAAGCACTCACAGTCTTATTTATCGCTCTTTTACCACAGACTGGTCGATTACTGGTACATGGTCGATTACCGGGACATTTACCTTAATGCCAGAGGACGAATCGGCATGAAACCTCCCCGCTTATATGCGCCTCCGTAGTCACTTCCATTTACGAGAATCGGTACACGAATTCGCCATCTAGCGATATCACAAATAAGTAGAACTGTGAATCTAGAGTGTATAAAAAATGTTGTAATTACTATACACCATAAGAAACATTGACTTGTCATATTTATATAGTAAACAAACCCAGAGAACATGTAGTGAGTTTTCAGCCGCTAGATGGCGAATAACCACGACTTTTCTCGTAAACGAAAAGATCTACGGCGGTGCATATAAAGAGCAGTCTTTTCGCCCAAAAGTGTCTTTCGTGGGACATCGAAGACATGGCAGTGAAGCTGCCCAATATTTGTATTTTTGGTCGAGTTGTCATATGATAAGTTAAAACTCTGACTTATCGACCTACTTTGGCTAGCGTGTTGCAGTTTCAACACAACAGTCAGAGAAACAAAATTGAATTACAAAATATGATGGCGTCTTTAAAAACGTTCACATTTTTTATACACTAACTTGCAAAGCATATTAAATACATTTCCCCTTCCTTAAATGTATTTAAGGGAACGCATAGAAAATCCTTACATAATTAATTCCTGTATCATATTGAAAATAGTACGAAAAATGTACTAATTGTTCCTATATCAAAAGGGAATACTGTATACGTATAAGTAAAATTTCGGTTGGAAACATTAATATAGGAATAATGAGCATGGTACTAAAGCAAAATCGGAAAGATTACAATATACATTGTGAAAACGTGTATAGGAACAACTTTGATAAAGCCTTTGTGTCACCGCGGTACGCAAGTTATAGTAATTAAGGTAGTCTGTTCACATTAGCTAGTCAAGTCAGTGCTAAATTTTTAATCGCGTTTCTACACTTTTTGGTAGTTTTGCCGACTGTTCTGCAGAGTGGCTGGCTCATCAGCATTAGTTCTTAATATATAAATCAATCCACAGACACGGTTTGAAATAAAAATACCCCGATACATACAAATTTCGGATGAGGTTGTTGTCATCCAGTTTTATATCAGAAAAAACCACAATATTAATCTAGTTATAACGAGCAATAGCTTATGTTGTTTGTTAAATAATACTTCATTGATTGACCGGACAAATTCTGTATTAGTATTAGTTATTCACAAGTTACAAGCATGTGTAAATCTGATGATAGGTTAGAGTAGATAAAAAACGGTTGCAATTTTCTTACAAAGAATACTATAAGAAAATGTCTCCGGTCAATCAATGAAGCATCTTTTAATAAACAAAATGAGCTATCGTTCGTCAAAGTCTGACAAAAATTATGGTTTTTTCTAATATAAAACTGGATGACAACAACCTCATCCGACATTTGTATGTATCAGGGTATTTTAATTAAAAACCGTGTCTGTGGATGGATTTATATATTAAGAACTAATGCTGATGAGCAAGCCACTCTGCAGAACAGTCGGCAAAACTACCAAAATGTGTAGAAACGCGATTAAAAATGTAGCACTGATTTGACTAGCTAATGTGAACAGACTACCTTAACAACAGAAACCCGCGTAGTTACACGGAGACTTTTCTCTCCGTGCGCGGAGAGAAATGGATCCGCGAATATAAGTAGGTGCCAATCGCAGAAATTATGGTAAGGCGGTGATACATGGGCGTTATTGGCAATAGCTCGTACACGGAGAAAAAAGAGTAGTTGGGCCAACACAGCTTTAATGATTGCTATCGATACACATTTTTTGCAAAGAAATGCTATCTATAGACAGGATGCCACACTCATCTTAGAATGCCTCTTCGACAGATGAAATAAGACATCGAACACTATAACCTCAAACCGTCTTAATTTTATCAATTGTAATCTCAAACTGAATTAACCATATCAACTGTAACCCCGAACTGTATCAATTTCATCAAGCATAACGTCAAACCGCATTAATTTTATCGACTATATGTCAATTCATTGCATTTTTAATAAATACGCACAATTTCTACCGATAGCCGGGTCACTCGTGTTCTGTTTGGCAAATTAGTTGTGCCAACTAACCGGTGGGTTGCTTACAACCGTAATAGATAGTCACTGCAACCCAGCCTATACAACTAACTAAAAGCAGTTGTCTCAACTCACAAAATTCGAGGTTGTATGGACTTACGAAAAGTGAGTCCGTGCAACTACTTCTTGGGTGTACCCAACTACTTTTTTTTCTCCGTGTATAATATTTCACGGATTACGATACGTATCGTAAGTGAAACGAGGGTAATCGCAACGATTACCATAAATATTTAAAATTCTCCTATGTGTATAAAAACAATGACGATAAACCCACGTGTCTCCGCGGTACGCGAGTTATAGTAATTAAAAACGGAAACCCTTGTAGTTATCCACAGACTTTTCTCTCCGCGTGTATGTGTATGTATATGTGCAGATATCCTTGTAATCACGATAACTGTCGTAATTATACATGTATTTTCGTCAAATTTGGCACCTAAGTGGGTTTTCATACACCAACGTTTGGGATTGTAGTTGACACAAATCGGCTGGAAAATTCAAATTTTACAACATTTTGAAAATTTTGAAAATATCGTTTTCACGCTATAACTTTCGCAAATTAAGAGTTATCGGGCTGAAATATTATTCTTAAATGGACTACCATTAAACCATGATGTATACCAAATTTGGTGAGAATCGATAGCGTGGTTCTAATTTTATTGCAATTTCAATTTTTTTTTAAATGTCTGCAGACTTCAACTGCTGTAAATTCTGAGATATCCGATTGCAATTTTCGCCATAATTTCACGATTATTGATTATTAATGATGAATTTAGTCGAAGAAACTATCGATATGATGGTAAATTTCGATTTTGGTGAATAAAAAAGAAAAAAATGCCGTCACAAAAAAAAAAAAATTTGAAATTTTTTACAGATTTATCTTAAATTTTGTTCACATATGGACTATCATCGAAAAACATTTCAGTACAAATTTGACGCAGATCTGTCCATCCGTTCAAATTGTATGGCATTTTGAAGTTTTCGAAAAATCTCATTCTGGCGCTGGCTCGTGCAAATTATGAGATACCGGGTTCTAATTTGGACCACATATGGACTACCATGGTACAAGGTTTTAGTACAAATTTGAGAAAAATCGGTTACACGGTTAAAATTCTTTGACACTTTGAATTTTTATAAAAATGTCTAGAGCATAAACAAGCCTGCAAACAAGAACTTTGCAAATTACTTCCTCATTATTTTTCGCTTCTTACAAAGCTTCGTCTATGCATCGAGGGAAAAAGTTTCATTGATTCACGGAAATCTTTGCCAATGAAATGAAATACTTGAATTTCAATACTATCTGTTCTTTGAATGATCTCCAACTCAATGAAAAGTAATGACATTGTTTCGAAGAAACATTTCTTTAAACCAATGAACCTTTTTCGTTGATTTCAAAGATATTGTCTCTGATTCAATGAAACCTTCTTCTTACCAGCTCAAAATTTCGAAACCTATTTTTTCCCGAAGTATGCGGCAGACAAAGCTCAAATTTTGGGAGTCTGTAAGGAAGTACGGCAGAAATAGGCTAAGCTTCTGGCTTCTCGAAACTCGAAGCCGTTCGTTCGGGAGAACCGTAAAACAAAAAAGTAAGGTTAGGTGCGAGAGAGAGATCAATGAAAACGTTTCTTTGAACCAATGAAAACGTCTCTTTAAAACAATAAAACTGTTTCTTTATTATATGCTCACTAAGTAAATCTTTATTTACAGGCAATGAAATGTTCTCTTTGAAATTCAAATGCACTATTTCATTGAAATCAATGAAACGAAAATCAATCCACCCATTTCTTTGGCGTCAATGAAATCTTTTCTCTCGATGTGAGGAAGCCAAAATCGATTAACATACTTCCTCGTAGAGGTAGCTTTGTAAAAAGCGAAAAATAATGAGGAAGCAATTTGCAAAGTTCTACTTTCAGGCATTTTTTTTACAGAGTGGGGAAAAAAGGAGAGAAAAAAACGAAGAATGTCGCTGCAAGTGGAATGAAAATAATTTAAATAATGACGAGGAGTGTCTGGATAAAAAGGGAATGAAGATGTATCAGCGAAGACCAGAACCATGTTGCACGAAAAAGAAGAAAGTTGTTTACCAGGGCAAATGTGTAACTTTTGATAGATGAAATTAAAAAAATGGTCACCGAATAAATGTAATAATGGGGAATTTGTATTTATTCTCTTGTACAACAATGATTACGTTAAATTGGATTCTCCAAAATCCGGGTAATGATTTTTCGATAAATCATACTAAGATTTCGAGCACTCGATAAAATCTCGTTTTCTTTACTTGGTTTTTTTTTATTTACAGATTGTAGAAAAAAGAGCAGGGAAAAATGACGAATGTCGATGCCAGTGGAATGGAAATAATTTAAATAATGATGCGGAGTGTCTGGATAAAAAGGAAATGAAGATGTATCAGCGAAGACCTGAACCATGTTGCACGAGAAGAAAAAAAGTTGTCAACCAGGTCAAATGTGTAACTTTTGATAGATGAGATTTGAAAAATGATCACCGAAATTTGATTGAAATTTGGGCACAATTTAAATGATAAAGCAATTTTCATAAATTAATAATTATGACTTATTGTGTAATTATTTAGTATTTTGAAAATTATTCATTAATTTTTTTACGCAAATAGCAGGGGATGCGCGCTTCGCGTGCTTACCATCGAATCTCGATATTAACAGTTTTATTAGTGTATTGTGACTTTTACAGATTATCGTGGCTGAAATAACTTGCATTTTCGATATAAGAACTCGTGCCATTTTATTAGTTTCCTGAATTCTGAAATCAGAAACGGAAAAAAGGCTCGATCTTTTAAATGATCGTAAAAAGGCATGTAACCGGTATTTTCTGGGGTAGAATTGGCGACTTGAGAACGATAGTAAAGGCAAAAATTCGATATCTTGAAGAGAAAACCTGTAGGTTGGATCTTCCGACCGGAAGTCGGACCTGTGAATTCTGAAATCAGAGTCGGAAAAAAGTTACGATTTTTTAAATCATTTACAACAGTCAAAATGAACAACATGCCTTAATAAGTTGTTCGCCGACGAGTATCAACTTCACGCTGGTACGACCGCCATTTACGGAACGAATAAAATGACAACAATACTTATATCGAAAATGCATTAGCATTAGCAATCTATTGTAATGATTTGTCGATAAATCATACTAACGCACTCGATAAAATCTCATTTTCTTTATGTGATTTTTTTTTAACAGAATAATATAATAATGGGAATAAACTGCTAGAATAAACTGCAGAAATTTATTCTCCATAATTCGTGATATATAAATTTAGGCACAATTTAAATGATAAAGCAATTTTCTTAAGTGAATGATTATATTTCATCCACTGATTTTTTGAAGAGGGATATCATTAGCAATCTATTGTAATGATTTGTCGATAAATCATACTAACGCACTCGATAAAATCTCATTTTCTTTATATGATTTTTTTTAACAGAATAATATAATAATGGGAATAAACTACTAGAATAAACTGCAGAAATTTATTCTCCATAATTCGTGATATATAAATTTAGGCACAATTTAAATGATAAAGCAATTTTCTTAAGTGAATGATTATAACCAATGAGTGATGTATATTTTTCCTATCGATTTATCAATCGACAAATCATATATAGATTTTAAGTAGTTGATAACATTTCCTGTTCTTTACTTTCTTTTCGCAGAGTGCGAAAATGAGTGGAGGGGGAAGTGATAAAGGTTTTAAAATATTGTCAACCTTTTAGGTTAATTAGGTTCATTCTCCTCAGTTATGAGAAATTTTCGTAATTGAATCGATTTTACAACCAATTAGTACATTTTTTCAGTTTTAAAAATGAATATTTAATAATATATAATACATTATTAAAAAAAAAAGTGTAGCATTTTTACGTCAATGTATCTCGAAATTATAAATAAAAAAAAAAGATAATTATCCCAGCACAAAAGTCGTATTATCCCATCAATCATCAATTATATTGTTTAAACCTATTTTTAACCATATAATAACTTTCATTTTCTTACAAAACAAGTATCGATTATTATTCTTCATTAAAATTACAGCTGCAGGAATAAAGACTTTTAGTTTTTTTCTAATAGTTATGAATAACTTAGAGAAATTATTCTTTAGCGACAAAAAAAAAGTCATCACCCGCTATAATAACAAAAAATAATCAGCTGTGATTTCGCGTTCTTCTATTTTACAACCCAAAAATAATTTGACAAGTCAAAATCCCTTTTTGGACAAAATCATAAAAATTAATCTTCCGAATCTAAAAAAAATTAATACGTTTCGCTTTATATGCCTAACTGAAGTTTTCGAGAATGAGTTGCAGCGGCGGAGGAAGTGGGAATGGAGCTTTCCCGAAGCGGTACGAGAGTGGCTGCAATTGCAGTAGAGGTCAAAGACACACAGAGGGAAGTGGAAGTGGAGGATGTTACGAGCCGGAAACGAAAAGGCACCAGTCGAGAGGACAGCGAGAAACGACCCCTCGGGGTCCCACTGGAGGATGTGGAAGACCTCAGTGTCCTATGATCGTTTATCCGCCTCCGGAACCACCAGAAGTTGACTGGGAATGTCAGTATCACGATACAATGACTAAAAAAATCGTTAAATATCATTAAATTATTCCTCAAATATACTGTAAGAAAAAAATCTTAGAACTTAAGGGTGTGATAGGTACAGTCCCGCCAAACGTGAGTTTCAGAGAAAATTTCGATGGGATAAAAATCAGAAAAAAAATGCGTAATAATAATTCCAAAATGATATTAACAAATCGATGAATAAAAAAACTGTCGAACGATCACCCGACAACCTAACTTTTTTTCGAATAAAAATGATTTGTCAATTTTCCCGAATACATATGAATTATTTCAGAATTCTTTCTTTATTTCGAACTTTTTTTTAAATTTTGGATATGCATTTGGCAAAAAAAATCTTGAGTGTAATGGATGGTTGTTCTATGCAATGATTTTTATAATATTTACTGCCATGTTTATAATACTTGTTAGATTACTCCCGGGCTTACATTAGTGATTTAATACAGAAAGAATTTTAATAACTTTTATAATTTAATTATTGTCGATTATTGAGCCTATAAAATATTCTCATTAATTCGACAAAGATGTATTATTCTCAGTCGTTCATAATTATTGGAAAATAATTATAATAATTTTTTTCTACATATTAGTAAGTCATTATTATTTATGCAAAAAAAATTTTTCGAGATAAAGTAAACTGTGTACACGCTTTCGTCTCGATGATTGTACATTTTGAATTTTTTTTTGCTGTTAGAAGATTGTTTGAGTAGTATGGAAACAGTAGCTTCGAATATATTCGTTTGAGTTGAAGATTTAGCATCCCTGTTTCAGCTTAATATTCCTATTCGTAAAAATTATTTTTCTATCTGAAATTATAATTAATCCAATATTGAATTTTATGGAAACCGACAGACACCAATTACAACAGGATTAACCATCGGTGGCCGGCAGAAACAATGGAAAATGCTTATCCTGATTATGAGAATGATTACGTTGATGAAAAACAGGAAAATCAATCAGACAATTATGAAGAATTCGAACCGGAAGACAATATGCAGGATCATTATGGTTATTCTAAAAAATTTGAGGAAAACTGTTGTCAACAATCTTGCGAGAGATTTGGAGGTGGCTGCGACAATTTTGGAGAGGATGACCAGAGCTATTTGGATTATTACTACGAGAAAGAACCAGTGGTTCAGCAAAGTAATTATTACTAATTATTAATTTATAAATTTACGGAAAGTTTTACTGATTTAAATAATTATTTTGAGTATAAAAGTTATTTTTAATTTACGCAAATTATTAATTCACGTAAAGCATTATTGATTCAAACTAAAATTTATAGGACAACATTTATTTTTTATGAAAATATATTTCAGAACCGAATGCAGAACGATCCTTGCACAGTTGTAGAAGATGTTCTGAATCTAGATCAACGACTGATTCGGACACTGATGAAAATCGAGAGAAAAGAAGAGTACATTTCTAATGCGAAAAAAAATTCTAATGTATATATTGTGCGAGCAGGACTACGTAAAAAAATTCCTTTTTTAACGGGAAAAAGCGTTTGGCATTCTAAAAATTATAACGTACATAAATAAAATGAATTTTTCTGTTTTCCGGTCGGAAAATCCAATCGAATTTTTTTTTCCTTCAAGATATTGAATTTTGGCATTCACTATCGTTCTCAAGTCGCATATTATACCCCAGAAAATACCGGTTACAAGTCTTTTTTTTACCATGATTAAAAAAAAAGATTTTTATGGAAAAATTTCCAAGATTTTTTTGGAAACATTTCCTATATTTTTTTGGAAGAATTTCCAAGATTTTTATGAAATAATTTCCAAGACTTTTATGGAAAAATTTCCAAGACTTCTATTGAAAAATTTATAAGACTTTTATGGAAAAATTTCGAAGACTTCTATTGAAAATTTTCCAAGACTTTTATGGAAAAAATTCCAAGACTTCTATGGAAAAAATTCCAAGACTTCTATGGAAAAAATTCCAAGACTTCTATGGAAAAATTTCCAAGACTTTTATGGAAAAACTTCCAAGACTTGTATGCAAAAAAAATTCCAAGACTTGTATGGAAAAAATTCCAAGACTTTTATGGAAAAAATTCCAAGACTTGTATGCAAAAAAAAATCCAAGACTTGTATGGAAAAAATTCCAAGACTTTTATGGAAAAAATTCCAAGACTTCTACTGAAAAATTTCCAAGACTTGTATGGAAAAAATTCCAAGACTTCTATGGAAAAATTTCCTATATTTTTTGGTAAAATTTCCTATATTTTTTGGTAAAATTTCCTATATTTTTTGGTAAAATTTCCTATATTTTTTGGTAAAATTTCCTATATTTTTTGGTAAAATTTCCTATATTTTTTGGTAAACTTTCCTAGATTTTTATGGAAAAATTTCCTACATTTTTTGGAAAAATTTCATAGTTTTTTTTGGAAAAATTTCCTAGATTTGTATGGAAACATTTCCAAGACTTTTATGGAAAAATTTCCAAGACTTTTATGGAAAAACTTCCAAGACTTTTTTTAAAAAATTTCCGCAGGGTCTTCATACTTGGGAGATATGTAGAAATTTTTTTTTTTTCATTTTATCTATTTAAAAATGCTGGTTCATGAATGAGAATTTCTTCGAACCTCATAAAAAGTATGATAATCTCCTAACCATCACGTCAGAGGCTTTGATCTTTGTCCAAAACGAAGGTCTTGAGCAGGTCCTAATGATTTCAGATGCGATCAAGCAAATGCCTCACACTATTCCATGTTTATAATTACCTTATACTTCAAATAGACAATAAAAATAAATATTTACAAGGACGTGAATAGCCGAGTGGTCTAAGGCTCCATTTCATAACCGCAGGGTTCCGGGTTCGAGTTCCGCCGACGACAAATAAATTTTCAGTAATTGTCCGCGATCAAATAGCACCAAACCGACGACCATGTCGAAATTTGAAGATAAAAAAAGTAAAATAAAGTTGTTTAGTTAAAATGCACAGTAAATCATTATTTTCTAAAAAAAAAGTTCGATCCTTTTCTGGTTTCTGCAACGAGAAAAGCACCATAACCATTAACAGAAACTAACTTTTTTTTTAAAGATTGATCAGCATGTCTCTTACGAATAACTATGAGTCACGTAAATTTGATGACTTTTGCAAATAACTATAAGTCACGAGAACTTTGTGTCATTTTAGCAAAAAAACTAAAAGTCACGTGGTGTGTGTGACTTTTAATATTGATGCAAAAGTCACGATTTGTGACGCTAGACACAGCGTTTGTTTTCGGACAACCCATTTCTAGCAGTTTCTATTTACTTTTCTTACTTTTTCGTCTTCTGAATTTTTATTTATTTCGGAAGCCGACACGATTGCAGCGCTTCCAAGCGTCGTTTTCCGCAATTAACACGAGCGCCTCTCGACCCTTACGCCGCCATCAGGATCAGGTTGAAAGCCTCTCGCTCCCCCTTCCCCATTCGCGGCATTCGTAGTGGTTCGTACTTCGCAGCAGGCAAGTTACATATCCAGTGTCCGAGAGTCCGGTGGAATGATAGCTTTGCCGGCTTTCGAGATATAGCGTGTCACGTACGTCGTGTTTTATTCGGCACACAATTCGAGTGATGTAAAGAATCGCGCTTAGTTGGAACAGTTTGATCGTTCATCTCATAATCGCAAGGTCGTTAAGTGCAGAGATTTTAGAGACGCAGACGCCGACTGTAGCGTCGTAAACAAGAGACAGTCGGTTTTTCGTCGACGCCGACAAAGGGGCAAATCGCAGATACCGAATCTTCGTTTTTTTTTCTTCTTCTTTTGTTTCACGCTATAACGTCACGATGCAGGGCACGATAATCGAGAATTTGAGCGGCAAGAAATTATCTGTCTTAGTTTTATTGTTGATCATCGCACAAGTCGTCTGCTTTCTCATTGGCGGTCTTATCGGTGAGTAATCTAATTTCCTCTTACAAAAGTTATTGTTTACCTTAGCGAAATAATGTCGAATTTAATTAGTGACATCTCTTTCGTGATTAAAACGAAAATTACTTTTCCAAATTCACGTTGTTAATAAGAAATAATACGTATTCGATCTGTTGCTTATATTAAGGAGGTACAATCGAATTTAGTGAGCTGTACAATCGAATTAACAGCTGATATTCCTTTGTTCATTTTGTTTGTTTTATAGAGTTTTCAATTTTAAGCGTTTTTTTTTTAAGTATTAGGCAAAAAAAAATACAAGTACGTTTTGATTGGTAAACAAAAATATATATAAATTCTACTATTCTGATTGTTTATAATATAATTTATATAATTTAAGAAAATTTTTGAAGCAAATATAAAAGTTGGAGTTTAATTTTTAATTATTTAATTATTAAAAATTGAAACCTCTACAATATTGTACATACAAAATTAATTATTTATTTCTTACAATTTAAAATTATAATGAACATTTAAATGTATAAGATTTTTTATACAATTTGATTTCACAGAAAAAATGGAATCAGTAAAAATTTCTTTAAGTTTGAAAAATAGAAATTCTTATCTTCAAGAAAGGAATATGTAATAATTTTACTTTAAAAATTAATTTGTTTCTGATCATCAGCTAAGAAGTTGCAAATTTAATTAAAAATCAGTGTGGCGAATGATGAATTTAATTAGTGACGTGCTCACATCTCTTTCGTGAATCAAACGAAAATTACTTTTCCAAATTCACGTTGTTAATAAGAAATAATACGTATTCGATCTGTTGCTTATATTAAGGAGGTACAATCGAATTTAGTGAGCTGTACAATCGAATTAACAGCTGATATTCCTTTGTTCATTTTGTTTGTTTTATAGAGTTTTCAATTTTAAGCGTTTTTTTTTAAGTATTAGGCAAAAAAAAAATGCAAGTATGTTTTGATTGGTAAACAAAAATATGTATAAATTCTACTATTCTGTTTGTTTATGATATAATTTATATAATGTAAGAAAATTTCTGAAGCAAATATAAAAGTTGGAGTTTAATTTTTAATTATTTAATTATTAAAAATTGAAACCTCTACAATATTGTACATACAAAATTAATTATTTATTTCTTACAATTTAAAATTATAATGAACATTTAAATGGATGAGATTTTTTATACAATTTGATTTCACAGAAAAAATGGAATCAGTAAAAGTTTCTTTAAGTTTGAAAAATAGAAATTCTTATCTTCAAGAAAGGAATATGTAATAATTTTACTTTAAAAATTAATTTGTTTCTGATCATCAGCTAAGAAATTGCAAATTTAATAAAAAATCAGTGTGTATTTTGTTGATAAATAATTTTTTATTTTCGTATTTACATTGCTAAAATCATGTTGTTAATTTTGAAAATATAGCTCCGACTCCTGCAAGTAGTCAAAACATATTAGGTACAGCTTGCGAAGACATTCGTGTCAATGGAACGGCACCTGGAAATGGAAAATGGTTTTACTCAAGAGGCAAAGGTTCTTGCCATCCAGTCGATATGCACGATTTTACCGACGATAGCCATCATAAGGCCTATCAAGTTGTGTACGTTTTTCAGGTAAATTAAGCTACATGAAGCTCATTTTTGCTGAGCATCGTAACAAGAATATCTGTACATTTGGTGTATTTTTTAGATGCCAGTTCCTCGACATGGAAAACATCTAGATTTCTCCAGATGGCAGCAAAATCTCATTGGAGTACTGCAGATAGATGTGATTTATCACAATCAGTTCCAAATTGGTAGGAATTTATTCAGAATTAAAACAAGGATGCAAAGTAGAACCTTGCACATTGCTTCCTCATTATATTTTGCTTTTTACAAAGCTTCCTCTATGAGGAAGTATGTTAATCAATTTTGGCTTCCTCATAGAGAAAGCTTTGCAAAAAGCAAAATATAATGAGGAAGAAATGTGCAAGGTTCTACTTTGCATCCTTGATGTATTTTATTCTTGTTGCTTCCTCATAGAGGAAGCTTTGTTTTCGTGAAAATTTTTTTTTTCGAGATTTTCATGTCAGTACACTCAGAATGGTCTAAAACATCGAGAAAAGTGATTTAGAAAAAATGTCTGTATGTGTGTGTGTGTGTGTGTGTGTGTGTGTATGTGTGTGTGTGTGTATGTGTGTGTGTATGTTACACAATCGAAAAATGTAAACCTTTATAACTCGGGAATGCCTTGAGATATCAAGCTGAAATTTGGACCATAGATAGAGGGATCAAGCCTCATCGTTCATGCAAATTTTTGTTAAAATCCACTTCATCGTTAAATTATTACGCGTTTTTTAATTTTTTGAAAAATGTCTGTTTACGCGATAACTCTTTCAATTTTCGAGATATTGATCTAAAAATTGGTATGAATTTGAGCTTTCATATGCCGGTGATCGCTATTGAGTTTGGTTAAGATCGGTTGAGCCGTAAAAATTTTATGATGTTTTGAATTTTTAAAAAAATTGACATTATCGCTCTATTGTAACTTTTGCAAAACTTAAGATAGCGAGCTCAAATTTTGTATATAAATAAAACAATATTCAGCCATTATATATGTATAATTTAGTGACGAACGGTATGAAATTTTTGATTTTATGGAATGTTGAAATATTTTTAAAAATATACATTATCACATTCACTTCGGAAACGCTCTAATAATCACGAAATAACGCAATAACGAAATAGAAAAAGCGAATCCACAACATGTATATTTATCTAATTAAAACAAGGATGCAAAGTAGAACCTTGCACATTGCTTCCTCATTATTTTTTTACGCATTTTACAAAGATTCCTCTATGAGGAAGCCAAAAATTGAATAACATACTTCCTCATAGAGGTAGCTTTGTAAAATGCGAAAAATAATGAGGAAGCAATGTGCAAGGTTCTACTTTGCATCCTTTTATTTTTTTTATGTTTTACGAAATGCTGAAAGACACCAGTCAATTTTTTTTAAATTCAAAGTAACGTAAAATCCGAACCGCTTTACCGATTATCATCAAATTTGATACGTAACAGGGCTGAATGTTATTGTTCCAGTCTAAAGAATTTCAGTTGATTTGTTGAAATTTTGCCGGAATTAGAGCAAAACGAAAAATTTTCGAGAAATTCAAAATATCATAAAAACCGAACCGCTTTGCAGATTTCGCCCAAATTCAATACCAAAGGTCGCATCACTTTGTTCCATTATTATACGAAGTTTCAGTCCAATAGCTAAATATTCATTCGAGCTAGAGCATTTACGTACTTTTTTCAAAATTAAAAAATTCTTATAAAATTTAAATGTGTCAATCGATTTTTCCGAAATTTATATCAATTAAAGATTAGGCAGGACTGTACATGTTGTTCGAATTTGAGCTGATTCGGTTGAATAGTTTAAAAGTTACAGTTAATTGAATTTTTGGCCTTTCATCACACACACATACATCCGGACAATTTTTCTAAACCACTTTTCTCGACGTTTTCGACCATTCTGCGTGTCCTGACATGAAAATCTCGAAAAAAAAAATTTTCATGAAAACAAAGCTTCCTCTATGAGGAAGCAAAAAAAAACTTACGATTAAGTTAACGAGCTACATTGTTAATTCGTTTGTGTTTAGCCCCAAAAACCAAGCTTACTTTGGATGCCAGACTTGCCTATAGAAACAAAGAAGATGCTGATGATGACTGGAAACCTTATGCAGCTTCTGTAGCAGAGAGAAATTTGGAGTGCACGATAGACGATGTAAATCACTGGAGGTTTACTACTTATTATTCACTAGGGTTTATTTTTTCTTTTTTTGGTAAAATAATTTGTTGATATATTCATATTTATTAAGTGTAAGAGTGTGTAATATTATGATTGCATTTGCCAAAAATTTTATATATAAATAGTGGAAAATATTTATATTTTATACATTTATATATTTAATACATGGAAAATATCTTAAATTTATCCAAAATATATTCGAATGAAAATCTGGAAATATAAACCAAAAAACATGACCAGATAAATTTTTAAACATATTTCCTTTTTAAGGGAACCAAGTTATAAATTTCTATACCATTTGAAAAAAATGTGAAAACATCATTGAAGTATATTAGAATTAAAAACGTAACATAATGTGTACACGAAGTTTACTGATTACCTTTTTTTTTGTTATTTCTTTAACGCAGAAAAAGGAGCAGTACAACTATAATTGCAACGTGGTACCACTTTTCGAGTTGGGTTCACTCCACCACGATTTTTATTTATTAAACATTCGTCTACCCGCGGATACCGCGAAGAACATTAATCAAGGATTGGGTCACGTAACGGACTTGTGGTTGACGGTAAAAAAAAAAGAACTATTCTACATGTCAAAACTTCTTTCCGAATGATACACGTGATAATGAATTGTATTTATTAGGCCATTAATCAAAACGGAGGTTTCACCAAAGTCTGGGTCAGTCTGAAGACAATTTACTTCCCGATAATCATATGCTTCCTCGTCTGGTACTGGAGAAGAGTTCGCATGCTTTCGAGAGAACCTGCGCTTTTGGAGTACATGCTTATGGCTTTGGGCCTTGCGCTAACGTTTCTAAACAGTAAGTTTTTTGCTCTGGTAAAAATAAATTATAGAGAATGATACAGATCGATAGAATTTGAATGGGATTCAATCGTATGTTATCATCTCTATCTATTCGAACTATGATCAATTTATAAAAATTTAATCGTTTGGAAGCAAGCGCAAGCATTTGGAAGGGATAGACGAATCGACGTGCACGCGCTGAGTGGCGAAAATGAGAATCAAATTTAGAAACTTCGATGCATGAGAATCGGGTTATTTAATAAAATGGGACATTCTACTCGTTGTACATCGAATTCTAAAAATAATAGTTTAGTTTGCTCAATTACATGTGTAATTGCAATGTAAATCAGCGCCATCTCTCGGCGCGTGGCATTACCTTGCGGCGTCGGTAATGGGTCGCATCGGTTCAGGGAGAGTAACGCTTGAATACGTTTTCACTCAATTCTGATTTTTCGGGAGAGCTCGGCAGATGGTCAGCATTCGATGTAGAGAGCTTCGAAGAAGAGAGTATGGAACTTATATTCGTCGGCATTTATATTTTGTCGATGACCGACATATTTATATCTCCTTTTTTTTTTTTCAAATAGGCATTCGTATTGGAGAACTTCGTTTAGCGATCTCACTAACTTTCGTCACCGAGTCTCCGATTTAATAACGATTTCAGAGCCGTAGTGTGCTAGAGACTTTGCGTAGGGAGAGTTTCGTCGTAAGAAAAGAGCGCTTTTCGGACACCTGTATGTTACCCTGGAGAGATAACCGACGGGGGGACCGGCTGAATTTAGGTTTACGCAGTTTGCTTAAAGATGAGCCGAAATTGGAAATATGCGAATAATTACAGGCGTTTGAAAGCCTGTACAGGAAAGGAACCGAAATGAGTAGGGAAAGAATGACAGAAGATACAGAGAATATAGAGGAGGAGTAACAGAATAAAAACCAAGGAATGTACAAAGTAAGAATCTGTGATTAACACAGAATAAGAAATGTAGCTAATGTAATATTAACACAAAACTTTATTCAAGTTTAGCAAAATACAATTTTCATATATAGGTGCCAAAGCAATATGAAGGAGTGGAACGTATGTGATTAATAGAATTAAGAATATAGAGTGTAAGAGTGTAAGACAAACCATGCAATGGAAATAAAGATTACTATAGTTTTCTATAGTTTTCGTTTTCTATGCATTAAATATGATAGATACGTTATCGATATGTATGTTGCACCAACGGATTTATAATATTTTATACTGAATTTACGTTTCATCACTTGTAAATTTTTATCCGTTTGTGGTGTAACGTGTTATATCGTAAATATATGGTTCAACATTAATGACTCGCAATCAAAGAGGCATCAATAGAGTGATCTTATAATTTTCTATCGTCTGCCAATTATAGAAAGTATATCAAAATAAATCGGATGTGTTTGGATTGAAAGAATTATCATAATCTATCGTAAAATCTGGATATAAATGAAATAGTTTTCTATCATTTATACAATAATTTCATGCTGACTCATTTCTCTTCTCATCGTCTCTCAGCTATAGAAAGTCTATCATAATGAATCTTGTATACGATAAATATTTCAATCCAAAGATTTGTGGATGAAACTTTTGTTTTTGATGAAAAATGTAATATTAATATTACTTTTACGATCGAATATTTTTATTATTAAGTTCAACACAAAAATGATATTATTTATAATAATATTATAGGGTATGGAAGAAACATATAGGATTTCGATCGTATATTTATGATAGTACTTCGTAAATTCGCGAATTCTATCATTTATTTTTATCAAGGCTGTTAATTCTCAGTGAAAACTTTGTAGAAAAAAAACTGTTATTTCCATGTTAATTTATTTTTGTGAATTTCAGTGCCTTTGGAGTACCTGACGCTAGCTTACGACATGCCGTTCATGCTACTTCTTGGAGACATCAGACAGGGCGTCTTCTACGCAATTTTATTGTCTTTCTGGCTAATTTTTGCCGGCGAACATCTAATGGTACTTATAAAAAATATATATAAAAAATATTGGTACAGATATATGTTTCATCTGCAAAGTACTTTTAATAGAAACGAAATCAAGAAGCAATTACAAAACGGTTGACAAAAGGCTACCATCGTATTAAGTAAGGATAGCGTCTTGTTTAAAAAAATATTAAATGTATTTTACATCAATACGGTACCAGCTGCAAAATAAATGAAGCAAAAAACTTTTGTGGTGAAAAAAATTATTCTTCTTAAATATATGACACTAAATTAAAATAGTGGAAAAACGATACTTTCCAAAAACTCGCTTTTTCAATTTTTACGTGTAAATGCGTTTTTTATCATTAATTCAAAATTTATGATGCATTCCTGATGCGATTTGTCAAATTTCTCCAAAACTTTATTATCTATATTAAAAAGTGTATTTCCAAAAATTGTTGTTAGTTCACTGTAGTCATCTACCTCGCTATTCTTGTCTTATTTAATTATTTCTATTATAAATACAAGAGGTAAATCAGAGAAACTTATTATCTACATTAAATAACAGATTTTCAAAAATTAATGATCCTTCACTGCATCAAATATGATACATTAGACTTAAAAATGTATACATCTACCTCGTTGTCCTCGTATCTATAGTCTTATTTAATTATTTTCATTACAGATACAAGAGGGAGATCAGAGAAACACTATGAAATGTTACTGGCGTCACCTTTCAGCCGTGGGAGTCGGATGTCTCTCGCTCTTTATATTTGACATGTGCGAGCGTGGTGTACAGCTCCGAAATCCCTTCTATTCGATCTGGGTTACGGATGTAGGCACGAAATTGGCTGTATCCTTTTTTTCAAACGATTTACATATTTATCAATGCGAACTTGACGTTTTTGCTTCCTCATAGAGGAAGCTTTGTTGTCATGAAATTTTTTTTTTAGTTTTTCATGTAAAAATATTAAAAATGGTCTAAAACGTCGAGAAAAGTGGTTTAGAAAAATTGTCCGAATATGTGTGTGTATGTGTGTGATGAAATGCCAAAAATTCATATAACTGTAACTTATAAAGTATTCGATCGAATCAGCTAAAATTTAAACAACATGTACAGTACTGGCTAATCTTCAAATGGTATTAATTTTACAAAAATCGCTCATCGCATTTCATTTTCATAAGAATTTTGAAACTTTGAAAAAAGTACGTATGTAAATGCTCTAGCTCGAACGAAATTTTAGCTATCGGGCTGAAACTACGTATTAAAATTGAAGAAAGTGATACGACCTTCGGTATTGAATTTGGGCCAAATCGGGAAAGCGGTTTGGTTTTTATGAGATTTTGAATTTTTAAAAAATTTATTGTTGTCGCTCTGGATTTCGTAAAACGTCAGAAACCATCAACTTCGTCAATAATTTTCATCTTTCACAAAGCTTTCTCTATGAGGAAGCCAAAAATAAAATAAAGAAACTTCCTCATAAAGGCGGCTTTGTAAAAAGCGAAAAAGAATGAGGAAGCAATGTGCAAGGCATCCTTTTTTTTAAATATTTCTAAGACAATTCTCAAAATAATTGACCTTAACGGCACGGCAGTTATCTTTTATCATTCTTGCGGGTATATCGGCAGGATTATATTTGATCTTTCTCACCTATATGATCTGGAAGGTTTTCATGAATATAAGCTTAAAGAGAGCGGCTCTACCCAGTATGAGCTCAGCGCGACGTTTGCACTACGAGGGAATTATTTACCGCTTCAAGTTTCTCATGATAACGACTTTGCTCTGCGCGTCGTTGACCGTAATCGGTTTCATTCTTGGACAGGTAATGATTCAAACCTTTTCGCTACCATCACTGTAAATAAAATCTACTTGAAATTTAATTAATGTTAAAGTACTGGAAGTTTTTATGCATAAACTGGTATATTAAATTTAATACACAAGTGCGATGTAAAATTAATTTATGGTATAGTCATTTCAATAATTTACTTCAATTTTACTGTAAAAGTACATTAATTTCTTATCACTATTGGACAATACTTTTAATCAGAGTTGTAAATGCCTAATACTTATAGAAATAATGATGATGATACGATCAGCTCTATAATTATGATTTTATAATAATAACATGAAGCGATTGTAATACGATGGTTAAACTTTGGAATGGCTGCAAAAATGATTATTTTTCAATAAAAATTCACGGTAATCCTTTTGAAAAAATGGAAAAATATAAGTAATGCATTACTTATTTCTTCCATTTTTTCCAACTATTTCTTGCAATATTAAAGCGAAAATTCGTATTTTTTTCAGCTATTCACATGTTTACACTCTATTTTATAATCACTACATATTATTATTATGAAATCATAATTACAAAACAAATTGTACTGTAAACTATATCTCATGAATTAATAGGAATTTACAACTTTACTTTTAATTGACGAGTTTATGCATAAAAACTTCCGATCTTTTCTAACAGTGATCAACTCATTTGCGTACAATTTACAATGTGTCTTTATTTGAATTTATTTTTAATTTTATGTGAGTTTATTTTTCATTTTTGGTGTCGAGGCGCCACTTCATCTTTTTTTATTAAAAGTGTAGGAAATGAAAACCACTATTTTATGAAGATTTGATTTATTGAAATACATTTTTTTACTATAAAATAATATTTGCGAATGAAATTATATTATTTTTAAAGGTTGCCGAGGGTCAGTGGAAATGGGATGAAGATCTCGAACTGGAAATGACTTCAGCGTTCTTCACGGGTGTTTATGGAATGTGGAACATCTACATTCTGGCTCTGCTGTGTCTTTACGCTCCTTCTCACAAACAGTGGCCTATCGAACCTTCCGGTAATAAAAAGTAGTAATTAATTATTTAATCAGCACCAAGAGGCTTATTCTATGTCGAGTGATAATCGATAAGTGCTGAAAATCACTATTTCAAATCCAGGACTCGAAACTTCACGATTTCTGTTTAATTTTTTTTTTAAAGCTTTAATTTAACGTCGAGTCAACAACTATGGCTATTTGCGACTAACTTTGTACGTACAGTATCTTATGTTTTGTCGCAGTAATTGGTATTTTTAAGTGTTCTTATCCTTTGCTTAACGAGTCCAAATAAATGTATTTTTTTTTAAATGTGAACAGGCAAAAAAATGAAATGTTTGTTGGTAATTGTAACATATTTTCGTCTGACGCGCTCCCCTCAAGTAAATTTCATACAATCTTGGCAAATTGATTGCATAGCAAAAAATAAATTTATACAATTTTTTTTACTACGTTTCATTTTTAAAAAAAGGATGCAAAGTAGAACCTTGCACATTGCTTCCTCATTTTTTTCGCTTTGTACAAAGCTTCCTCTCTGAGGAAGCAAAAAAGTATGTTATTCAATTTTGGCTTCTTCATAGAGGAAGCTTTGTAAAAAGCGAAAAATAATGAGGAAGCAATGTGCAAGATTCTACTTTGCATCCTTTTTTAAATTAGATATATAAACATGTTGTGAATTCGCTTTTTCTATTTCGTTATTCCGTTATTTCGTTATTATTAGAGCGTTTTCGAAAATAAATGTGATAACGTATATTATTAAAAATAATTCAACATTCCATAAAATCACAAATTTCATACCGTTTGTCACAAAATTATACATATATAATGGCTGAATATTGTTTCATTTATATACAAAATTTGAGCTCGCTATTTCAAATTTTGCAAAAGTTACAATAGAGCGATAATGTCAATTTTTTGAAAAATTCAAAATTCCATAAAATCTGAACCACTTTACCGATTCGAGCCAAATTCAATACCAAACAGCATTGAGTGCACCTACTCTTATATCCAACTATTTAGCAAAATAGACTAAATTTTACGAAAGTTAGAGCGACCACGTCCTTTTTTAAAAAAATTCAAAACGGCATAAAATCGAAATTTTTGCACAGATTTTGTCGAAAATTGCTACAGTTGAAGAGGGTCTGCTGCTACACTAGTGTGCCAAATTTGAGCGCGATATAAAAACCGTTCTTGAGTTATCGGCGTTCGAATTTTCGGAGTTGTATACATACAAACACACACACATACATACATACGGACATTTTTTCTAGATCACTTTTCTGAACGTTTTGGGTAAGTGTCCTGACATAAAAATCTCGAAAAATGTTTTTTTCATGAAAACAAAGCTTCCCTCTATGAGGAAGCAAAATTCGTCCAATAACAAATTTGCTTGTTGCTCTAAGAAAAAGTTGATTTTTGTAAACAAATTTACTCTTAAAGTTTAAAAATTGTAGACATTTATTGTAAAATATGTAAATATTATTTACTGCAACAAAGGATGCAATCAAAAATGTACATTTTTACTTCCTCATAGAGGAAGCTCTGTTTTTACGAAAAATTTTTTTTTTTACATTTTCATGTCAAAATGTTTAAAATGATCTGAAACGTCGAGAAAATTGGTTCAGAAAAATTGACCGGATGTATGTACGTATGTGTGTGTGTGATGAAAGGCCAAAAATTCATATAACTGTACCTTCTAAGGTATTCGACCGAATCAGCTAAAATTTAAACAACATGTACAGTACTGGCTAATTTTCAATTGGCACAAATTTTATAAAAATCGCTTGACGCATTTCATTTTTATAAGAATTTTGAAATTTTGAAAAAAGTACGTAAATGGTCTAGCTCGAACGAATTTTTAGCTATCGGGCTGAAACTTCGTATTAAAATTGAACAAAGTGATAGGACCTTTGGTATTGAATTTGGGCCAAATCGCCAAAGCGGTTCGTTTTTATGAGATTTTGAATTTTTGGAAAAATTTTCGTTCTGCTCTAATTCAGGTAAAATTTCAACTAATCGACTGAAATTTTCTACACATGAAAATTAACATTCAGCCCTGCTACGTACCAAATTGCGTGATGATCGGTAAAGCGGTTCGGATTTTACGTGATTTTGATTTTTATAAAAATTTATTGGTGTCGCTTTGGATTTCGTAAAACGTCAGAAATCATCAACTTCGTCAATAACTTTCATCTTTCGCAAAGCTATGAGGAAGCCAAAAATAAAATAAAGAAACTTCCTCATAGAGGCGGCTTTGTAAAAAGCGAAAAAGAATGAGGAAGCAATGTGCAAGGTTCTACTTTGCATCCTTTTTAGATCAAATTGTACTAAATTACAAAGTAAAACAAGAATAGTATATCGACATGAGAATCAAGAAAAAGCAACAAAAAATCATTTTCCAAATAAGATTTTAACATTAGATTCATGTTTTCTAACACAAATTGATAAACTATCAATAACCAATGACATTTTAACATTAAGTTCATGAATTCTAACACAAATTCGTGAACTAACAATTTCAAATGACATTTTAACATTAGATTCAACATAATTTGGTGAACTAACAATTTCAAATGACATTTTAACATTAGATTCAACATAATTTTGTGAACTAACAATTTCAATGACATTTTAACATTAGATTCAACATAATTTTGTGAACTAACAATTTCAAATGACATTTTAAAATTAGATTCAACATAATTTGGTGAACTAACAATTTCAGATCACAGCGTGAGCGAAGAGATTGAATTTTCGAGGCTGCCCACCGAGCCTAATGAGATGCTGTCGCTGACAGCATTTGCGCGAAAAGCTGCAATGGACTAAGTCGAAAAAATACGGCAACGAGACTAACTTAAACCATCCCCGTTTTTTTTTATTTCACACTCGATCCATCAATTGATAATCGTGATATTACTATAGACTTTCGATATTTATTTAATTAGATCGTAATACTAGCAGAAGTAACGGCAGAAGTTATCTTAACGAAAATAGAAGAGAAACTTGGCGTGTAGAAACTATAGAACATTAATCGAAGAGCAGCTTATTATAGTATCACATATCAATATCGGGCATTTATTAACAATAATTATAACACAATCGCAATTAATGCGCACTGTAATCGCACACAGTCTTAGTACTTAATTAATTAAGAGAAAGCAACAGTATTCTTCACCTATTGTATCCATAGGACAGTCGATTAGTGCACCCTCATAATTGACTTTCCATTTTTTATTTATCAATATTTTTATTAGCCATCGACATGCTTCCGGAGTCCCAATTGGACACGAAGGTGCAATATTCTATTAACGTTTTATTGGCCCTGAAGAACGTTAAACTATGCATAGATTTCGACGCAATATCAACTCGTGCCAAGTTATAATAACAGAGATAAACACCATTCGATACTTTTAAACACATACTCTTAATTTATTTATCCTATAATGAATTTATGATAGAATATTCAAAGAGCTTGAATTTTTTTCTACAAACGATTCACAGACGAAATCGAAGGACACTATTAAAAAAGATTGGAAGTTTTTATTGATAAATTCGTCATCGAAATTTAATATACAATTGTGGTATAAAATTCATGTACTTTTCCAGTAAAATTAAATCAAATTATTAAAATTAAAGTAAATTATTGAATGTGCTGTACCATACATTAATTTTACATTACACTTGTATACTAAATTTAATATACTAGTTTATGAATAAAAACTTCCAGTAAAAGTACTCTAAATTTCAAGTAGATTTTTTTTACAGTGTAGTGTTTGTTACTTTAATTAATTTTTTTCTACAATTTATCCGTAAAATTAATTGCCTTCAGATTAAGTTTAATATATATTGTTATGTATTATGCAGAAAACTGATTGAATATTGAATAATAAATTGATTATAGTATAAATAAATAAATAAATAGGACATTCTTGAAAGTATCGAAAATTTTTAATGTCTGAATAATAGCGTCTATTAGTTGTCGAGGGACCGCGTGCCATTGTAATTCTTTTAGTCTACTACTAATGTAGCGAATAATCTATCGTGCTACGTCTTTTGTACGGATTTTTGTATATCGACATATATATTATCGGAATAATAAATCGTTTCGCTATTTCGATCGTCTCGTCATCTTTTGTTAATGGGACTGCCAAAAGCGTTTGAGGGCAACCTCAAACCTTGCGACCTTCGCGTACTTACATTACGTCGTCATCGAAACTCTCGTGTGCACGAATACATTAGACCAAAGAAATTAAATACAATAAGTATAAAATATTCGTCGATGATTCCACAGAAAGCCGAAAGAATAAACGAACTATTGGAGAAGAATGGCTAGCCTAAATTGGCTTAATATCATGCAAGTATTGCTCGGAATCTCAAGACTAGGTAAATCTCAGTGCATTTCTCGAATTCGTCGGAAATTCAAAATTTTCGCGCGGCAATACGATGTCATCTTATAAATAGAGAGCGACAAATTGAAATAAAAATCAACGTTGGTAGAGTTGGTAAAGGTTTTAGAAATTCAGGAAAATTTTTTAAGATACGCTTCCCTGTTTAAAATATAGTATAGAGATTGATAGAGATCGATAGAATTTGAATGGGATTAAATCGTATGTTATCATCTCTATCTATTCGGACTTTGATCAATTTATACAAATCGAATCGTTGTTATTAATTTCCTTTAGTTTTCGTTTTCTATTGGTTAAATACGATGGATACGTTGTCGGGATGTATGGTACACTAACGGATTTATAATATTTAATAATTTTTTTTAAACTGATTTTTTAATAAATTCTTAGACCTCTTATTATCCGAAATCAATGCTCTTATTAGTATCTTGATATGCTTGATTATTTATTAGATTTTTCTCGTATCGCAAAGTACTCAAATACGGATAAAATAAAACTTTCGGTAAGGAATGTATACGTGAAGCATTCGTAAAGAGTTAATTAACATAAATAATTTAGTAAGAAAGATGCTAAAAAACTGCTCAATTTACTGTTGTTACTCATAAGTACGTAAAGCGGCTTATATATTATTGATGTATATTATCTTACAAGAACGAGTTTGGATGGAATAGTTAGGCAGTCTATCAGAGATCATGAAAGTTAAGCAGCTTGGGCCGCGGTCACTGCAAAGATGGGTGACCAGAAAAAAAACGTAATTATCCGGTCGATTTCTTTTTTTTTTTGCTTGGAATAGTACATCATGGGTATATACGTACAATCGTATATTTTTATTATTAAATTAAATACAAAAATTATATTATTTATAATAATATTATAGGATATGAACGAAACATATAGGATTTCGATCGTAAATTTATGATAGTACATCGTAAATTCACGAACCAAAGTCCGTATTCGGAACGATAGAATTTTTTATAATCGTTTGCTATAATTTATTTTTACCAGGGTTATTACAGAACCTAAATTCGCTGAATATCCTGCAAGTATTATTCAGAATTAAAAACCAAATAAATTCTACTCCATTTCCCAAATTGTAAGAAGTCAACATTTTCGGGATGAAAATGGGAGTTATCTTGTACGTGAAGTACAGGTTTTCAAATTTTTCGTAACTTTGAAACTTTATAGCTCCACACATCTTAAATTAACTAAATATCGTGCAAGTTTTGTCCCTAATCTCAGAATCATTCGCAAAGTTCGACTGAATCTTACTTCATTTCCAAAGTTCAGAGTGAACGCATAATTTTCGTGCTGCAAATTACATCTTGTGAGCGAAACAGAATTTGAAAATGAACGTAATTGTATCGGTGCGCATGTCGAGTTTCTAAAAAAATCCAAAACAAGTCTTAAGATAGGTTTGCAATGACAATAAACAAATTCTACTCTGTTTCTCGACTTTAGTGCAAATTCGAAATTTTTGCGGCTAAAAAGTAAATTTAAAAAAGGATATGCTGGAATGATGCGGATTTTTCGAATTCTCAAGACATTTGTTTAATACTTCGGGACCGCGCGGTTACACTTCGACCTTTCGGGGTTGTAAAGCCCGATTTACACACTGGTGATGACGTAGTCCCTTGGTATTGTCGTCAGGGAAGTTAATCACCAACGACTTGATTTTTTGTATGTGAAGGGTTGCTTGATGAATAGTAGACGAACAACGGAAAACTATTATTTATTGAAAGTCAACACTGTACACTAAATTACTTAATATTTACTTGCACGTTTGTATTGGAGTTTGGTATATTATGAGTCAACGCGTGGGTATGAGCTATTATTACTTGTGTTTGAGAGCGGTCTCAAGGCACAATAATCGCTTAAGGTAGTTCTGTCGTGAAGGCAATCCAAACTCATATGCATGAATTTTCGAGATGTTGTAATTTAGCTATTCAATTTTACTTGCACAAAATCTTGAAGGCTTTTACCGAGTATTTGAATGAACAATTAAAACTTGAAAATCGGTCTTTTTACACGGCGCTAACGGGAGGGCTGGAAAAATTGATCTTCAAATCGAAAATTAACATACTTTGATCAAAGATAGAGAAAAAATAAACAGTACTACAGATTCGCAAATCATTCAGAAATTGATGGATCATGAAAAAAGGTGACGTCACCGAAATAATGTTTAATTGAACCAAGGTCAAAGTGCACGATACCGGGCCAAATGACGTTTCCTAACCTAATTATCGTAAAAATGAAGTCAAATCCGCACTAAACATATCAACTATTGACAAATAATCGTTTTAATTTGATTACGATAATTTCGAAGGATTCTCGATTATTTTTGATATTATTATTGAGGCAGTCAAAGTGATGCGTATGATTATTTTTTTAATGTCATATAGACTCTGAGACTTTTGACCCTAGCGTACCGACAGAACTACCTTAAGGTAGCTATGTCAGTACGCCGGAGTCATAGATACTAGCAACTATCGTCATCGAAGAATAAAATTATTCATTCTTTCTGCATATTCCACAATTAAATTCTAAAATATAAAAGTTTCATTCAATCATATTACGAAATTATTTCCACGTGCGTAATTAATTTAATAATGTTATTAAAACTAATTTGACTTATGTCTTGACTCGTCCGCCATTGGCTCTGTAAGCACACGACACATCGTGGCAACACCGCAATATCGACCGACTGTTCGACCGGCATCGTACGTTACCGACATGAAACGAGGTTAGGTTTGCGAAGTTTGTTTGGCGAATCTGCTCTGTCATGTCGAATTCTCCAAAAGAAAGACACGACGTTAGAGCGGATCGCGGAAAAAAAACGGCCAATTCATTAGGCGTAAAAGAAAAACGTGGTTCGACAACATTCAAGCAACAAAAAAGCCAGATACAGTGAAGAATCGACGCAAATCAAATTTGATCAACAAATGAAAAATTCAAGAGTATCGATAGGTTAAAAAGTTCGATTTCAGTTAATTACGTCGAATTTAGGATGCGAGCGATCATTTTCATCCATTTTCATTGCAGAACACTACGAGTATATACCGATCGATGGTAATTGTCGCGTATATAGCTGATATGCAACGTTGCCAAACTTCGGCGCCATCTTGAAAAGCTGGTAGAGATTGTTTTTGCACAACGCAATTTCTTGCAATTAACTTACAATAACTCGCTGAAATGTCCGGTGACTACTACTTTTTATGGTCGCATCGGTTACTTTAAGATCTAACGAAAACGTAGAGCTGTTTAGATGTTTTATATTTCATTTCTGAGATGCTTTTTTCTCTGTTCAAAAGTCGATTTTTTATATTTCTCCATATAACGCCATGTATAAAACTATGTTTTAAAAAGTTATTTACTTAATTAGATATCCGGTGACGTATCTCGTAATTCCTCACAAATAAAAGATGAATACTCAGACTACAAGATATAAAGAATTCGGATGTATCTAACGTGTTTGCCTTCGCGTTATAACTACCTTAAGGTAGTATGAGCGGAGTACTTAGTCAATAGAAAATCCATATTTTATATTATGGGGAAAAAGCGAAGTATCACACATTTCGCTATTTTTAAAATCACCATATAAAGAGAGAAAAATTATGAAGTGTGTGTGATGATAAGGTGTGTATATAAAACGGTAGTAGTTTAAATAAGAGTGTCATTTGACTCGGATTTTCCAGCCAAGCCGCCATTTGGCCAATCAAGGAACGCGTGGCTACGCTATAGTCAACTGTTTTCCGGCAGTTAGATGCCGGTTCGCGAAAACTCGTCAATTTAATCGATGATATCTATTCGAAATATTCGGTAACATACATTTTTTAAGGGACGTACGTGTTCGTAGCAGTTTTCTCGGTATTTAAAGCTTTTATTTACGGAGGTGTCTGAATTTGAAGAATGGTTATTTCGGTCTCAAAGTGTTATCAGGGCAATTTCCGTATATAATATGTACTACATTTCCCAATTTTGCACATTAACTATTATTGTAAATTGTCGGTAAAAGGTTTTGAAATTTTACAGACAGCATCCTCTGAACCTATTCTATAGCATATTAAAAAATCACTTTTCTCTCTGATCGTGAGGTTTGTGCTCATACTACCTTAAAGAAAATTACCCCAACACGAATCAATCTCAACTGTTGCCCAGTAGGTATTGATGTGACTCGGTCGAGGTGAAAAGTTTGACTGATTTTCGTAGTTGGTGACGAGAAGTTCCTTAAGGTAGTTCTGTCGCTTCACGCTCACTTCGCATAAGTTTCCGAAAAATGAGAGCGAATTGCAAACACTTCTCGATGATATAAAAATCTGTAAAAAATCATGCATATTAAAGATGCTGAAGACATTAATTCGGCATAATAATAATTCCAAAATGTTATTAACAAATTGATGAAAAATAAAATTGTTTAACAAATTTTCCGACAACTTAATTTTTTTGATTCGGTGCAAATGATCTGTTCATTTTTCTGAGTACGTATGAATTTTTTCAAATTTTTTTCTTTGCTTTGAATTTTTCGATTTTTTACATGGAAAAAATCACAAAATTCAAAGCAAAGAAAAAATTTTGAAAAAATTCATACGTATTCAGAAAAATGAACGAATCATTTTCATCGAAACAAAAAAATTAGGTTGTCGGAAGATTTGTTGAACATTTTTATTTTTCATCAATTTGTTAATAACATTTTGGAATTATTATTATGTCGAAATAATGTCTTAAGTATCTTAAATATGCATGATTTTTTTCAAATTTTTATATCATCAAGAAGTGTTTGCAATTCGCTCTCATTTTTCGGAAACTTATGCGAAGTGAGCGTGAAGCGACAGAACTACCTTAAGGTAGTTATAACGCGAAGGGAAACACGTTAGATACATTCCAATTCTTTATATCTTGAAGTCTGAGTATTCATCTTTTATTTGTGAGGAATTACGAGATACGTTACCGGATATCTAATTAAGTAAATAACTTTTTAAAACATAGTTTTATACATGGCGTTATATGGAGAAATATAAAAAATTGACTCTTGAACAGAGAAAAAAGCATCTCAGAAATGAAATATAAAACATCTAAACAGCTCTACGTTTTCGTTAGATCTTAAAGTAACCGATGCGACCATAAAAAGTAGTAGTTACCGGACATTTCAGCGAGTTATTGTAAGTTAATTGCAAGAAATTGCGTTGTGCAAAAACAATCTCTACCAGCTGTTCAAGATGGCGCCGAAGTTTGGCACCGTTGCACATCAGCTATATACGCGACAGTTACCATCGATCTGTATATACTCGTAGTGTTCTGCAATGAAAATGGATGAAAACGATCGCTCGCATCCTAAATTCGACGTAATTAACTGAAATCGAACTTTTTAACCTATCGATACTCTTGAATTTTTCATTTGTTGATCAAATTTGATTTGCGTCGATTCTTCACTGTATCTGGCTTTTTTGTTGCTTGAATGTTGTCGAACCACGCTTTTCTTTTACGCGTAATGAATTGGCCGTTTTTTTTCCGCGATCCGCTCTAACGTCGTGTCTTTCTTTTGGAGAATTCGACATGACAGAGCAGACTCGCCAAACAAACTTCGCAAACCTAACCTCGTTTCATGTCGGTAACGTACGATGCCGGTCGAACAGTCGGTCGATATTGCGGTGTTGCCACGATGTGTCGTGTGCTTACAGAGCCAATGGCGGACGAGTCAAGACATAAGTCAAATTAGTTTTAATAACATTATTAAATTAATTACGCACGTGAAAATAATTTCGTAATATGATTGAATGAAACTTTTTTATTTTAGAATTTAATTGTGGAATATGCAGGAAGAATGAATAATTTTATTCTTCGATGACGATAGTTGCTAGTATCTATGACTCCGGCGTACTGACATAGCTACCTTAAAAAAGGGAAGGGCGAGACTCTATTTTTCACGCGGTTATCATTGGTGCGAAAGTAAAGAGTAGGCGGATTTTTCTCATCACCAATCACGAAGGGGATTGTTTTGGTGGGGAAGATGGGTGCAGAGTGGACAGCCCTGTCGGACCCAAGCTTGACTGGCTACAATTTACCCTGGCGCGCTCCTTACCAGAACAAAAAGTTTTCCGCGCCTGACTCGAGCGTCGAGTCAGCGCGGAGTGAATCCCTTTATTGAGGTACGCTAGCATGCTGGTCAGATGGGCCTCGAGGATAGTCCATGCCTTAATGCACGCATACCTTATTGCCTAGAGGATCTTAAAGAATAAAGACTTAAGAACTGTGGAATCTGGTCGCCAAATGTGGCAGTTGTTCGACGTGACGCGCGGACCGGCAGATAATTTGGGAATTCCTCACTTTATTATCCTTCAGGGCAGAAATAGCGTCGCGTCTGAACGAACGTTGGCTACGCACTTTCTCGAATTTATCATTATTTTATAATATTCAAAAAAAATAATGTTTAAACTATATATTCGTCCCATGCGACGGAACAACTTTCAAGACAAAATTTGACAGAATGTAAAATGATAAATTGATAAAATCGTGCAAGTATTCTAATTTTGAATCTACACAAAGTGAAAGTAAATCCTACTCCATTTTCTGACTTCAGTATAAATTCATAATTTTCGCTTCGTAAATGACGTCTCCCATTTTTATAATTTTAATGCACAAGAGTTGAAAGTTTTTATTCATAAACTGTTACATAAAATTTAACATAAAATTTTAAGACTTTTATTTTAATAATTGAATTTTGGAATTAAAAAAAAAACTACTACATAAAATGTAACATTCAGTTTTTAAAGTGCCATGTAAAATTACACAACTTTTAAATAGAATGTTCATATTTTAATCATATAAACCCCTAAATTTTATATTACACCTGTAACATTTATTTAACATACCAATGGATGAATGAAAACTTTCTGCAATTGTCCGGTACATTTTTTAAATAATCAAAATTTGAAAATAGTTTGCATTTGACGAATTCTAATTATATCCAGAGTTGTAAATTCCCATTAATTCATGAAATATAGTTTACAATACAGTTTGTTTTTTAATTATGATTTCATAATAATAATATGTAGTAATTATAAAATAGAGTGTAATTATTTGAATAGCTGCAAAAAATACTAATTTTCGCTTAAATATTGCAAGAAATAGTGGAAAAAATGCAAGAGATAATAAATGCATTACTTTCTTAATGCATTAATTACGTTTTTTCGAAATGATTACCATGAAATTTTATTAAAAAATTATAATTCTCTTGCAGCTATTCAAAAGTTTAGTCATCGTCTTATAATCACTACATGTTATTATTATGAAATTATAATTATAGAGCTCATTGTATCATCATCTTTGTTTCTATAAGTATTAGGCATTTACAATTCTGTTTATATCCGAGACGAAATTTTGCAGAATTAACATTGCCTAAATATCATTCCTGACTCGCAATCGACATGAACCGAATATCGATATTCTACTCCATTATCCTTCTCAACCCTTTAAAAAAAATTTCATTTTTTTTTATTTAAAAAATATATACAAAATATAAGAGTTTTGGGACCCTGGTAAAAAAAATGATAGAATACGATTATAAAAAAATTCTATCGTTCCGAATACAGACTTTGGTTCGTGAATTTACGATGTACTACCATAAATTTACGATCGAAATCCTATATGTTTCGTCCATATCCTATAATATTATTATAAATAATATAATTTTTGTATTTAATTTAATAATAAAAATATACGACTGTACGTATATACCTATGATGTACTATTGCAAGCAAAAAAAAAAAAGAAATCGACCCGATAATTACGTTTTTTTTCTGGTCACCCATCTTTGTAGTGACCGCGGCCCAAGCTGCTTAACTTTCATGATCTCTGATAGACTGCCTAACTATTCCATCCAAACTCGTTCTTCCCACATAGCACCGAAATATTTCTAAAACATTCTCGAAATATTCCTTTGCAACAATGCAATATTGCGAAAATATTGTGAAAGATGTTTAAAACATTTATAAAATATTGTAGGAATCTTGCAATGTCCGCTCAAAACGTTGCAAATATAATATTTCAATAATATTACAGAGCAATATTGTGTTAATATTACATTTTCCGCCCAAGGCTAACTCGTAAGAAATTCTATCGTTTTCAATATAATTCTTTGATTGCGAGTTTTTAAGCAGAACCATTGGATGTCCTCGATAATAATCTTATTTATTGGAAAAAAAAATCCCGTTCAGAATTCGAACTCACAACCTCACCTACGTACCATATCCATGTCGAATTAACGATGAGTAATTTTAAAAAGCGATCCTGCTTAAAAAATATATAACAATATTAGAGTTTCATTAACTAAATTTGTTCCAGAGGGGAATGCGGTTGAAAGAAACGTAAATTCTCGCTTCAAAGACTTACATCTACCTACCTATCAAACCTATTTAACGACTTAATGTCTATCACGCTAACCACTAGACTATCGATTACTTGTACAAACGTTATACTTTTATTGCCCATGTGTTCTGTCAACAAAGACTGATGAATTAAAAAATAAAGATTGAGCAACCTTTTAGAAGATTTCTGGTGCATAACAATCTTGTAAAAAAAATCGATTCATACCGTGCCGCGTTTTCCAATCAATTCTAATGAGGCTTCCAATTTCTGTCAGAATTTGTCCCCATTTCCAAATAATTATATAACGACTTCCCGATTGAATTTCAGTTTTTTCAAATCGAATGATACTCAATTGAACGAGGCGAATTTCTTTTTATCAATAAATTCAACTTTTTAAAACTAGTTTAGAAATTTCCACTTGAATCGTATTGGAATGTTGCAAAAAAGTTTCATTGTAATATTTGCAAAATCTAATCTGGAACCTTTTATTCGAAACTTTGTGAAATATTGTTGAAGAAATTGGATTGTTTGTTTCACAGGTAATGTTCAGAAATATTTTAAAAATGATTGGCAATTGTTTTACCTTTAACAATATTTCTGAACTTTAAGTTGACAATATTGCAATTAAATATTTGTGAATATTCGATTGGAATCTTATGGTAATATTCCTGTGTAATGAAATATTCGAAATATTCCTGCAATATTTAGGCAATATTATGTGCTATGTGGGTTGTAAGATAATATACATCAATAATATATAAGCCGCTTCACGTACTTATGAGTAACAACAGTAAATTGAGCAATTTTTTAGCATCTTTCTTACTAAATTATTTATGTTAATTAACTCTTTAAGAATGTTTCACGTATACATTCCTTACCGAAAGTTTTGTTTTATCCGTATTTGAGTACTTTGCGATACGAGAAAAATCTAATAAATAATCAAGCATATCAAGATACTAATAAGAGCATTGATTTCGGATAAAAAGAGGTCTAAGAATTTATTAAAAAATCAGTTTAAAAAAAATTATAAAATATTATAAATCCGTTAGTGCACCATACATCCCGATAACGTATCTATCGTATTTAACCAATAGAAAACGAAAACTAAAGGAAACTACTAACAACGATTCAATTTGTATAAATTGATCAAAGTCCGAATAGATAGAGATGATAACATACGATTAAATCCCATTCAAATTCTATCGATCTCTATCAATCTCTATAATATATTTTTACCAGGGGAACTAATGATTCTCGCATACTTTCATTTTGGATTCAAAATTATCGCGCCTAAATCCCACGTCACCTAGTAACCAATCGCCGAAACACTTGGCACAGCGTCAGTCGATAAGTGAGAAATTTTCACGAAAGGAATGAGCCAATGGAAAGTAGGACGGTGGGAGTACGTCGCGTGTTTGTCGAGAATCGTGGTTTAAGAGAGTCGTCTATTGGTTGTGCACTGTGCGAGAAGCGTAGGCTCGTAGAATAGCACAACGTAACACACAACATAGTTACACACAAAATCGTACGCAATAAGCGAGCACAACAGAGAGAAACTACTACACATAGAGGAACAAAAGACGTGTGTTTGGTTTCTCCACTGATGAGGCGATACATAAATTTACATTACACTTGTAATTTTTACGTAACATACTAATTTATTAATGAAAACTTTTTGTAACTCTCTGGCATATTTTTTAAATAATCAAATTTTGAATATACCGTTGATATACATTTTCCGAATTTTAATTATATCCGAAACTAAATTTTACAGAATTAACATTGCCTATAATTCCTAACTCGCAATCGACACGAATCGAATATCGATATTCCACTCCATTACCCTTCTCAATCCTTCAAAAAAAATATTTTTTTTTTATTAAAGAAATATATTGTTATTATTATTATTATTATTTATTTATTCTGACGCTCTAAGACTAACGTCCCTTGAGAGCTGACACTAATTATACTATACAAAATATAAAAGCTCGCTAAGCTCTGATTTTCCCTCTTGAATTCAAAATTGTTGTGCCTCAATGTCACGCCACCTAGTAAATAATCGCCGAAACACTTGTCGCAGCGTCAGTCGATAAGTGCGAAATTTTCACGAAAGGAATGAGCCAATGGAAAGTAGGACGGTGGGAGTAACGTCGTGTGTTTGTCGAGAATCGTGGTTTAGGAGAGTCGACTATTGGTTGTGCACTGTGCGAAGAGCGCAGGCTCGTAGAGTAGAACGCAACGAATACACACATAGTTAGTTTACACACCAAGTCGTAGGCAATAAGCGAACACAACAGAGAGAAACTACTACTACACATAGAGGAATAAGATACGTGTGTTTGGTTTCTCCACTGGTGGAGGCGATACGTATAGAGAGAAGCAGCTCACAATAGTGTGTGCGATGCTTCAGACTATAGTGTGTCCTAGGTAGCAAAGCTAGAACGTCGAAGCTCGTGAATAGAGAGACACGAAGAGCAGAGTGACGACAACACAGTCCGCAGCAGGAACATAGTGCGCGAGAGTGGATTAAGATTGCGGAGGGAAGTGTGGGCGAAGGGCTGAGGGCTGCTGTCAGGAGTTTGTAATGTGTTATCGCGAGAATAGTGTGCGAATGTGAGAGTGAGATAGAGATATTTATAAAGAGCGAGACAGAATCTTGCACAGCACATCGAAGGTTACGAGAGAGACAGAGATATACAAAACGAGCAGGAAAGCAAGAATTGGTATCGTTGCACTCTCTCAACGAGAAACATCAGGGCATTTTACCTACGACGAATCGTGAGGCAAGTGCGTCGATACACGAGAGAGTGGGGAAAAAAACTTTGTTTTTCTCTCGGTCGCGGTGTTCCATCCGCGTCCGAGATATTGTTTAAACACAACAACGAATTATTCGTCAAAACGTCGTCGTCGTCGTCGGGAGTGCACGCGAAATGACCCGATAGTCAAGGACGGTCGCACGGTGCGCGCGGACAAAGGGAGATCGAAAAGGTGCGCGCGATTCCGTGGCTGCTGCTCTTCGGTCGAACGACGACGAGGGCATCATCGGCAGCAAACTGAGAGACTTCGTTTATTATAAATACTATATAAAACAGTAATACAACAAATTCAACACACAGCTCTACACGCGTGTCATTTTTACCAACATACCATCTGCGTAGTTGCGTGTCACGGCTGTTAATCGCGACATTGTCTCGCGTGTGTGTGTTTTTTTTAAATGCCGAGTTATCGCACGAGAGCAGCAGCACTGTTATAGTAGTAAATTAGAACGGGAGAGGGACATAAAAGCGAGGAGTGACAAAACATTGTCGACGCGCTGCAGTCGGTTGTGAATATCGCACAGTATATATATATACATATACATTAATATACACATGTATATGTGCAACGTTGGTGCTTAACTCTCTGTGCTATGTTTGTATGCGATGCTCGACGTCGTTTTTGTTTTCGAATCTCGATCAGCGGCGACTGATTCTTAACTCCTGCTGCTGCCCACGCTTGGACTTTGTTGTTTTTTTTCCTTCCCCTTCCCCCCCATTCCCCGCCCCTCTCTTTCAGTTATTGGATAAAGCCGTGAACGAGAGAGTTCCGAAGACGAAGACGAAGTAGGAGAAGAAGAGGAGAAGGAGGAGGTGAAGAGTGGGAAGAAAAGGAGCGCCGAACGTCGTACGCGAGCTATACCAAACTGACGCTCAATTGTGTGTGTATGTGTGTGTGTGTCAGAGAGAGACTAAGATACAAGGGGTAGAAAGAGAACGAGATAACCATAATCGTGCGCGCTTAAATATATACAGAAGAGAGGCGAGAGTGGCGTTCGCACGGGGCGGACGATCTTGCCAACGGCCAACAGACAGAAGTGGAAGTGAGAGACTCGAAGCGGGTCTTCGGTGATACTCGGCTCAGCTGATCCGAGTGTTGGACTCTCTACGTTGTATGTGTGACTTGTGTTGTTGCTGCTGCTGCTGCTGCTGCTGTTGCTGCTGTTGAGCCTTTGGCTTTGTGCTAAAGGCGCTCTTCTCTCTCTCTCTCTCGCACCTTATAAACGCGTGGATACTTCATCTACGAAAACATGTCGTCTCCAAGTGCTGGCAAACGACGTATGGATACGGACGTTATCAAGTTGTATCCTTTTTTTCAATTTGTCACGATACTCTTTATCGTTTGTCGCTAAAAGTGTGACTTTGTATTGGTTTTTATTTATTTATTTTTTTCATTTTTATTTCTCTTTTTGTTCGAGTGATGATGATGATGAGGATGTTGACGTGGTTAGGTTAAAATGGGATGGAATGGGATTCGGTTTTTTCAAAGATCGAAAGCAAGATTTTGATTTTTGACGGAATTGTGGAGGGGGGGGATTTTTTTTTTAAGGCTGTGTATTTGCACGGCGAGACGATGACGGGACACAGCTGTTTTTAACCAGCTGACTGACTGCGCTCGTGTGCATGAGGCGCCCACCTATCCTGTGTACCGACCATCCCTCTCCCTTTCTCTGCACATCCACTTCCCCTCCCCGCCCCCTCCATCTATATATCTACAGCACACAAAACAATGCGCAACGCTGCTCTGTTCTTTATTCGATTTTCGTCAAAATTTCTTCTTCACTTCAAAATTCCATCTAAAATGATTCATTGCTGAATTCTAATGCTTCAAATCTTTGGATTATATTACAAAACTATTATTTTGTTTAGTGACACGCAAGATTCCCCCCCCCCCCCCCAAGCTATATATTTACAGCACACAAAACAATGCGCAACGCTGCTCTGTTCTTTATTCGATTATCTTCAACATTTCTTCTTCACTTCAAAATTCCATCTAAAATGATTCATTGCTGAATTCTAATGCTTCAAATCTTTGGATTATATTACAAAACTATTATTTTGTTTAGTGACACGCAAGATTTCCCCCCCACCCCCAGCTATATATCTACAGCACACAAAACAATGCGCAAAGCCGCTCTGTTCTTTATTCGATTTTCTTCAAAATTTCTTCTTCACTTCAAAATTCCATCTAAAATGATTCATTGCTGAATTCTAATGCTTCAAATCTTTGGATTATATTACAAAACTATTATTTTGTTTAGTGACACGCAAGATTTCCCCCCCCCCACCCCCAGCTATATATTTACAGCACACAAAACAATGCGCAACGCGGCTCTATTCTTTATTCGATTTTCTTCAAAATTTCTTCTTCACTTCAAAATTCCATTTAAAATGATTATTGCTGAATTCTAATGCTTCAAATCTTTGGATTATATTACAAAACTATTATTTTGTTTAGTGACACGCAAGATTTCCCCCCCACCCCCAGCTGTATATTTACAGCACACAAAACAATGCGCAACGCTGCTCTGTTCTTTATTCGATTTTCTTCAAAATTTCTTCTTCACTTCAAAATTCCATCTAAAATGATTCATTGCTGAATTCTAATGCTTCAAATCTTTGGATTATATTACAAAACTATTATTTTGTTTAGTGACACGCAAGATTTCCCCCCCACCCCCAGCTATATATTTACAGCACACAAAACAATGCGCAACGCGGCTCTATTCTTTATTCGATTTTCTTCAAAATTTCTTCTTCACTTCAAAATTCCATTTAAAATGATTATTGCTGAATTCTAATGCTTCAAATCTTTGGATTATATTACAAAACTTTTATTTTGTTTAGTGACACGCAAGATTTCCCCCCCACCCCCAGCTATATATTTACAGCACACAAAACAATGCGCAACGCTGCTCTGTTCTTTATTCGATTTTCTTCAAAATTTCTTCTTCACTTCAAAATTCCATCTAAAATGATTATTGCTGAATTCTAATGCTTCAAATCTTTGGATTATATTACAAAACTATTATTTTGTTTAGTGACACGCAAGATTTCCCCTCCACCCCCAGCTGTATATTTACAGCACACAAAACAATGCGCAACGCTGCTCTGTTCTTTATTCGATTTTCTTCGAAATTTCTTCTTCACTTCAAAATTCCATCTAAAATGATTATTGCTGAATTCTAATGCTTCAAATCTTTGGATTATATTACAAAACTATTATTTTGTTTAGTGACACGTAAGATTTCCCCCCCATCCGCGGCTATATATCTACAGCACACAAAACAATGCGCAACGCTGCTCTGTTCTTTATTCGATTTTCTTCAAAATTTCTTCTTCACTTTAAAATTCCATCTTAAATGATTCATTGCTGAATTCTAATGCTTCAAATCTTTGGATTATATTACAAAACTATTATTTTGTTTAGTGACACGCAAGATTTCCCCCCCACCCCCAGCTATATATTTACAGCACACAAAACAATGCGCAACGCTGCTCTGTTCTTTATTCGATTTTCTTCAAAATTTCTTCTTCACTTCAAAATTCCATTTAAAATGATTATTGCTGAATTCTAATGCTTCAAATCTTTGGATTATATTACAAAACTATTATTTTGTTTAGTGGCACGCAAGATTTCCCCCCCACCCCCAGCTATATATCTACAGCACACAAAACAATGCGCAACGCTGCTCTGTTCTTTATTCGATTTTCTTCAAAATTTCTTCTTCACTTCAAAATTCCATCTAAAATGATTCATTGCTGAATTCTAATGCTTCAAATCTTTGGATTATATTACAAAACTATTATTTTGTTTAGTGACACGCAAGATTTCCCCCCCACCCCGAGCTATATATTTACAGCACACAAAACAATGCGCAACGCGGCTCTGTTCTTTATTCGATTTTCTTCAAAATTTCTTCTTCACTTCAAAATTCCATCTAAAATGATTCATGGCTGAATTCTAATGCTTCAAATCTTTGGATTATATTACAAAACTATTATTTTGTTTAGTGTCACGCAAGATTTCCCCCCCACCCCCAGCTATATATTTACAGCACACAAAACAATGCGCAACGCTGCTCTGTTCTTTATTCGATTTTCTTCAAAATTTCTTCTTCACTTCAAAATTCCATCTAAAATGATTATTGCTGAATTCTAATGCTTCAAATCTTTGGATTATATTACAAAACTATTAGTTTGTTTAGTGACACGCAAGATTCCCCCCCTCATCGCCGGTTATATATCTACAGCACACAAAACAATGCGCAACGCGGCTCTGTTCTTTATCCGATTTGTTTCTTTTTCTTTCAGATTTGAAGATTGTTATCGACCGTTTTGGCATTTGGTATTGTGGATATTGGAAATTTGTATACATTTTTTTTCCTTTTTTTTTTTTTTTTTTTGTTTATACTCTTGGACAATTATCAGTTATTTATTTATTCATTTTTTTTTAAACATATTTACGAATTAAATATGTATAGTAAAAATTACAATGGTTTAAGATATTTGACAAATTTTTTAAATTAATTTCACAAATTTTCATTTTTTGATTCGTAGATTATTGTCGATTTTTTTTTTGTGTTTACATATTTACAAATGAAAAATATCAAACATATTTTACATTTTACACTTTTAGACAATTATCAGTTTTTATATATTTTTTTTAAACATAATTATGAGTTAAATGTGTATTGTGTAAAAATTACAATGGTTTAACATATTGGGCAAATTTTTTATATCATATTCACAGATTTTCAGTTTTTTTATACGTAAATAATTGTCGATCCTTTTTTTTCTGTGTTTACATATTTACAAATATAAAATATTTTGATAGATTACAAACATGAGACATATTTTACATTTTTAAATTTTTGTTTTTTTTGTTCTGTTTATTCTTTGCCAATTATCAATTTTTAGGTTTTTTTTCTTATTTACATATTTACGAATTAAATATGTATAGTAAAAATTACAGTGGTTTAACATATATGAAATTTTTAAAAAATTAATCTCAGAGATTTTCATTCTTCAGTACGTAGATAATTGTCGATTTTTTTTGTGTTTACATATTTACAAATAAAAAATATCAAACATATTTTACATTTTACACTTTTTGTTCTTTTGTTCTGTATATTTTTAGACAATTATCAGTTTTTATTTTTATTTTTAAAGATAGTTATAAGGTAAATGTGTATTTTGTAAAAATTACAATGGTTTAGCATATTGGGCAAATTTTTAAAATCATATTCACAGATTTTCAGTTTTTTTATACGTAAATAATTGTCGATCTTTTTTTTCTGTGTTGTTTTGACAGATTAGAAACATGAGACATATTTTACATTTTACAATTTTTGTTTTTTTTGTTCTGTTTATTCTTAGCCAATCATCAGTTTTTATGTTTTTTTTTTTTTTTTTAGATATTTACGAATTAAATATGTATAGTAAAAATTAGAATGGTTTAACATATTTGACAAATTTTTTAAATTAATTTCACAGATTTCCATTTTTCTATACACAGATTATTGTCGATTTTTTTTGTGTTTACATATTTACAAAAAAAAATATATATATTTTGAAAAATAAAAAATATCAAACATTTTTTACACTTTTACACTTTTTGTTCTTTTGTTCTGTATAATTTTAGACAGTTATCAGTTTTTATGTTTTTTAAACATAGTTCCAAATTAAATATGTGTTTTGTAAAAATTGCAATGATTTAACATATTTGAGAAATTTTTACAATTAATTTCACATATTTTCATTTTACAATTCTTGTTTTTTTTTGTTCTGTATACTCTTAGACAATTATCAGTTTTTTTTTTTAATATTTACGAATTAAAGATGTATTTTGTGTTAAAAAATTACAATGATTTAACATAGTTGACAAATTTTTAAAATTAATTTCATATATTTTCATTTTTTCATACATAGATAATTGTCGATTTTTTTTGTGCTTACATATTTACAAATAAAAAATATCAAACATATTTTACATTTTACACTTTTTGTTCTTTTGTTCTGTATACTTTTAGACAATTACCAGTTTTTTTTTTAAACATAGTTATGAGTTGAATATGTATGTTATAAAAATTACAATGGCTTAACATATTTGACAAATTTTTAAAAAAATATTCACAGATTTTCAGTTTTTTTATACATAAATAATTGTCGATCTTTTTTTTTTACATATTTGCAAATATAAAATATTCCGAAAAAATTAAAAACATGAAACATATTTTATACTTAACAATTTTTGTTATTATGTTGTTGGAAAAAGTTTAAATAGCGGGAAATTGTAATTTTCGTTATTCATATTCGAAAAATCGTGATTTTCAAATATGATGTCACGTATGTAAAAGCGTTTGCTGACACACGTGTTTGAACTATATCGTAGCATCTATTTCTCGGATAACGGAGTTTCCGATAATGCGTTATTTGCGCTCGTAAATTTGGTATTTCTAGAAAGTTTTAATCGCTAAGCGGAGGTGATGAGCTGTAAACTCGTTGTTAGTATACGTTGAGTCACCCACGAAACGAGCCTAGGAAAACAAAAGTCATAGGCGATGCTTCGCGTTTATCCTTGAGAAGAAGCATTATTACTTGGTTCGATGTTTTGCTAATACGATTTTCTGTTTTACATGAATTTTTCCTTAACTACGTGTCCACTATAGGATAGAGAGCAAACACGAGGTTACGATCCTGGGAGGCCTCAACGAATTTTCCGTTAAATTCTATGGACCACGAGGGAGTAAGTATTTATCATTTTTATACTCCTTATCATAATAGTATTGTTATACTCATATACTTATATTTCCCAGGACGAGGACGGTGATTCACCCGACAATTTAGCAGATTTGTCACTACTATAATGGGAAGAAAATGCATCAAGATCGCTGATATTCTTGTAAGAATATTCCACTTGTTTATCTGCTGGTATTATTTTTTTAAATATACACTGCTGACCCATAAATCAAAGAATATTTAACCTTGTGGCAAAAGCATCTACTTGTTGTAAGTGGCTTAGAATAAAATCATGTTTTATAAACTTTTGAGCACTGATAGATCAGAAATTATTGGAAAATTATCAGTTCTGCATGCTACTTTTAAGTTCGAAGACATTTTTTGAATTCAAGTCGGAAGAGATTTAAAAAATTGTTTTTGGATATTAATTATGAATTTTACAATTGAGAATTATTTCAAAATTGTTGACTTATCAATTTTCTTATGAATTTACTCTTAAGTTCTATAAACTTTGCTCTTAAGTTCTATAAACTTAAGAGCAAATTCATAAGAAAATTGATAAGTCAACAATTTTGCAATAATTCTCAATTGGAAAATTCATAATTAATATACAAAAATAATTTTTTAAATGTCTTCCGAGTTGAATTCAAAAAATGTCTTCCAACTAACCAGATTTATAAAACTTCTAAAAGTTTTCTGTTTATTGGTTAACTGGATATATATTATTTTTTATAACACCAGCAGTTAAACAAGTGAGATATTTTTCTACGCATATCAGTCATTTTCATCTGACTCTATTTCCTTAATTTCTCTACTACATTTTGATCCCACCAAATTATAATCCTGCTACGAAACAATTGTAGTTTGTTACTATTGGCAATGCAAAAAAAATAGCTTTTTAGCAATGAATTGGCTGAGTTATAGAAGCGTCTAAAATTTACTTCAAAATTCCATCTAAAATGATTATTGCTGAATTCTAATCCTTCAAATATTTAGATTATATTACTAAACTATTATTTTGTTTAGCGACACGCTAGATTTCAGAAAAAAATCAATCTCGAGCCTTCAGCTTCCAATTTTCTGTATGTTTATCTGCTTTCTGTAATTTTCATCTTTTCCAAGTCTATATGACTTTTTTTTTTATTTTGTTGCAGTCGTTTATCGAATGTGAAACTTTAAGATGTTTTCAAATGTTCTATTATTCCATTCTATTGATTCAGAAAAGTTTTTACCATTCAAGAAGTTTTCAACTTTCAACTTAAAGTGGATTGGCTGTTAAATTATTAATATGGTCGGGACACTTACCAAAATTAAATCGATCCATCAAAATTAAAAGGAACGTTATAAATGTGTTTTATGTTTTTAATCTATATTTTCCATTGATATTTCAAACCTGAAACTCAGCATATTTCTCACTAGATCTTTACTTTGCTATCCATTATAATCTGTTAACACACCGTCGATGAAGTGGCGTTTTATAACGAGGTATAGTTCGCACGGGCGCTGGTATCAAGAGCTATCGATTCCGCGACGTATCACCACTTTGTTTCCCGAAATAGATAAAACGTTTGATAGGTCTTAAAATTAATTTAAATTCGTTACAAAATCATTGCCTATTAGTTTGCTTCTCATCGATTAAATTCACAATAATAAAGCCTCTATTTTATAGTGAAATCTTATAAGACTGCGAATTGACACATTAAGTTGAAAAATGTCACTGGAAAGTAGAATCTAAACAAAAATACTGCAGTCAAATTAATTTGCTTCTTATCAGTTGAAATTACAATAGTAAAGCATTTGATCCTCTGTATAAAAGGAAAATCTTATAAGACTGTAGATTAGCACATTAATTTGAAAAATGTCACCAGAAAATAGAATCTAAACAAAAATACTGCAGTGAAATTAATTCTCTTCTTATCAATTGAAATTACAATAGTAAAGCATTTGATCCTTGGTATAAAAGGAAAATTTTATATGACTGTAGATTAGCACATTAATTTGAAAAATGTCACCGGAAAATAAAATCTAAACAAAAATACTGCAGTGAAATTAATTCGCTTCTTATCAATTGAAATTACAATAGTAAAGCATCTGATCCTCTGTCTAAAAGGAAAATCTTATAAGACTGTAGATTAGCACATTAATTTGAAAAATGTCACTGGAAAATAGAATCTAAACAAAAATACTGCAGTGAAATGAATTCGCTTCTTATCAATTGAAATTACAATAGTAAAGCATTTGATCCTCTGTCTAAAAGGAAAATCTTATAAGACTGTAGATTAGCACATTAATTTGAAAAATGTCACCGGAAAATAGAATCTAAACAAAAATACTGTAGTGAAATTAATTCGCTTCTTGTCAATTGAAATTACAATAGTAAAGCATCTGATCCTCTGTCTAAAAGGAAAATCTTATAAGACTGTAGATTAGCACATTAATTTGAAAAATGTCACCGGAAAATAGAATCTAAACAAAAATTCTGCAGTGAAATTAATTCGCTTCTTATCAATTGAAATTACAATAGTAAAGCATTTGATCCTCTGTATAAAAGGAAAATCTTACAAGACTGTAGATTAGCACATTAATTTGAAAAATGTCACCGGAAAATAGAATCTAAACAAAAATACTGCAGTGAAATTAATTCGCTTCTTATCAATTGAAATTACAATAGTAAAGCATTTGATCCTCGGTGTAAAAGGAAAATTTTATACGACTGTAGATTAGCACATTAATTTGAAAAATGTCACTGGAAAATAGAATCTAAACAAAAATACTGCAGTGAAATTAATTCTCTTCTTATCAATTGAAATTACAATAGTAAAGCATCAGATCCTCTGCATAAAAGGAAAATCTTATAAGACTGTAGATTAGCACATTAATTTGAAAAATGTCACCGGAAAACAGAATCTAAACAAAAATACTGCAGTGAAATTAATTCGCTTCTTATGAATTGAAATTACAATAGTAAAGCATTTGATCCTCTGTATAAAAAGAAAATCTTATAAGACTGTAGATTAGCACATTAAAATTTGAAAAATGTTACCGGAAAATAGAATCTAAACAAAAATACTGCAGTGAAATGAATTCGCTTCTTATCAATTGAAATTACAATAGTAAAGCATTTGATCCTCTGTCTAAAAGGAAAATCTTATAAGACTGTAGATTAGCACATTAATTTGAAAAATGTCACTGGAAAATAGAATCTAAACAAAAATACTGTAGCGAAATTAATTCGCTTCTTATCAATTGAAATTACAATAGTAAAGCATTTGATCCTCTGTCTAAAAGGAAAATCTTATAAGACTGTAGATTAGCACATTAATTTGAAAAATGTCACCGGAAAATAGAATCTAAACAAAAATACTGTAGTGAAATTAATTCGCTTCTTGTCAATTGAAATTACAATAGTAAAGCATCTGATCCTCTGTCTAAAAGGAAAATCTTATAAGACTGTAGATTAGCACATTAAAATTTGAAAAATGTCACCGGAAAATAGAATCTAAACAAAAATACTGCAGTGAAACAAATTCGCTTCTTATCAATTGAAATTACAATAGTAAAGCATTTGATCCTCTGTATAAAAGGAAAATCTTATAAGACTAGATTAGCACATTAATTTGAAAAATGTCACTGGAAAATAGAATCTAAACAAAAATACTGCAGTGAAATTAATTCGCTTCTTATCAATTGAAATTACAATAGTAAAGCATTTGATCCTCGGTGTAAAAGGAAAATTTTATACGACTGTAGATTAGCACATTAATTTGAAAAATGTCACCAGAAAATAGAATCTAAACAAAAATACTGCAGTGAAATTAATTCGCTTCTTATTAATTGAAATTACAATAGTAAAGCATTTGATCCTCTCTATAAAAAGAAAATCTTATAAGACTGTAGATTAGCACATTAATTTGAAAAATGTCACCAGAAAATAGAATCTAAACAAAAATACTGCAGTGAAATTAATTCGCTTCTTATCAATTGAAATTACAATAGTAAAGCATTTGATCCTGAAAATTGTCACTGGAAAATAGAATCTAAACAAAAATACTGCAGTGAAACAAATTCGCTTCTTATCAATTGAAAATACAATAGTAAAGCATTTGATCCTCTGTATAAAAGGAAAATCTTAGAAGACTGTAGATTAGCACATTAATTTGAAAAATGTTACCGGAAAATAGAATCTAAACAAAAATACTGCAGTGAAATTAATTCGCTTCTTATCAATTGAAATTATAATACTAAAGCATTTGATCTTCTGTATAAAAAGAAAATCTTATAAGACTGTAGATTAGCACATTAATTTAAAAAATGTCACCGGAAGATAGAATCTAAACAAAAATACTGCAGTGAAACTAATTCGCTTCTTATCAATTAAAATTACAATAGTAAAGCATCTGATCCTCTGTCTAAAAGGAAAATCTTATAAGACTGTAGATTAGCACATTAATTTGAAAAATGTCACCGGAAAATAGAATCTAAACAAAAATACTGCAGTGAAATGAATTCGCTTCTTATCAATTGAAATTACAATAGTAAAGCATTTGATCCTCTGTATAAAAGGAAAATCTTGTAAGACTGTAGATCAGCACTGTAATTTGAAAAATGTCACCGGAAAATAGAATCTAAAAGAATATTGCAGTGGATGTGCGTACGTTAGAGAAGCGGGTCACTAGGTCAAACATAGAACGCATCATAGTAGTATACACCTCTGAGAGCAAGGGTCTTCCATTCGTTCGTATCGACTCTCCTCTCTCTTTCTCTTTCTCTTTCCATCGAGATACGCATATCTGATATGAGTCGGAAAAAATAAATCTCAATGACAATGTTTACTCTTGAATTACGGTTGTTTCATGAATACGATCCCAAGCAAAAATTCCAATGCATTAGAATCTCGGTAATTTTTCAGAAATCAGTGTTTTTGAAAATACTATTGAGTTGGAATAATCATAATTCCTAATATTATTGATAAACTAGTTTTGAAAATGATTATATGAAAAAAAAAAAATCTTCCCGTAAAATAAACTTGACGTTTTTTTTTAATACTCGTACACATTTTTTTAAGTAATATAATTTCTTTTAAAAATCTCAAAATTTTTTTGAAAACAGAACTGCGAAAAAGAATCTCATATATTGAGAAAAATCGTCGAATTCAACTCATAAGAAAATAAAAAAAGAGCTTCCCAAAAATGTATTGCAACATTTTTTAATTTATATTATTCACGGCTTTTTGACATTTTTATAAATATTGTATTACCGTTAAATAAATTTGACGTTTTTTTAAATACTCGTACTCATTTTTTTGAAGTAATAATTTCTTTTAAAAATCTCAAAAAATTCTTGAAAACGGAACTGCGAAAAAGAATCTCATATATTGAGAAAAATCGTCGAATTCAACTCATAACAAAATAAAAAAGAGCTTCCCAAAAATGTCTTGCAACATTTTTTAATTTATATTATTCACGGCATTTTGAAATTTTTATAAATAATGTATTCCCGTTAAATAAACTTGCCATGTCTTCGAATTCTCGTACTAATTATTTGGAAACAATAATTTCTTTTAAACTCGAGAAATTCTTGAAAACAGAACGGCGAAAAAAAAACGAATCGAATATTAAGAAAAATCGTTGAATTCATCTCACAAGAAAATAAAACGGAGTTGCTCAAAAATGTATTACAAAATTTTTTAATGTACATAATTCATGACTTTTTGGAATTATTATAAATAAAACTCAATGCCCTTAGAATTATCGCTATCTTTTTTTTCCAATTTTACTCATCGCATAAAATGCTCAAATTTAAATGTCTCCAAACATTTAATTATAAACATACGCGTATGCGTTCTTCTCCACCGTTTTCATATTACCAACCAAAACATCTTCGCTTTTTTATCCGATAAATTGTAACTGCGCATTTGATAAAAATAGGGAGCGAGAAGATAAGCTTTTTTTTATTCGCTTTGAAGTTTGCGCGTGTTCTCGTGAGTTTGTCGCGAATATGAGTTGAATAACGGAGGCTGATCATTTATCGGCTTATCGACTTCTTCCCCGTCTTCGTCTCTTCGTTCTTGAACCACGTTCGACAGTAACAAGTAACAAGCTTCGTTCGCTCACAAAGATAGAGAGAAATCATCGTGGATTTCGTTAGTTTCCTCAGCTATTAAACTCCCGCTAGTTCGAGTTACCTTCTGTAAGTTGAGCAATCGATGCACTTTCACCGATTGGAGTACCGCTCGTTCGCACGTGCGTGTGTATTATTTCCATTACTCTCCAGAAGTTCTTCTTTCACCTTCTCCAACATTTCGTACAAGCGATAATCAAGAAAAGGAAGAAAAAAAAATTGTTTCCAGTTTATCGTCAGTCAAAGCGAGAATTTCTCCATCTCTACGACTGTACACAAGACCACCGCAAAGAAATTCCATATCTCATTTATTTTAGGTACACCAACTTTCTTAGACGTCGTCAGCCTTTAGGGAGTCTGGATAAACTCACCGCTTTACTCACTTATATATTTATCTCCTCGGGTTTATTTTCGACAAGTATTTTTCAACTGATAATACGAGCCGATTTATAAAACTAGTAGTTTGTACAACAACGTTAGAACGTCTATAAAACCGATGACGTAATTAGAGAAACGTGAGCGCAGAGATTGTTGAGCGGGTCTCGAGTTGCACGGTCAAGCGATCCTGCGGTTTTCCGCACTCTTAATATTATCGCTATCATGTGAGCTTTGTGTGTATGCGGAAAGAATTGTAAGATAAAAATTGGTAATGTGAAGAAATGTCTGTGTGTATTTAATTGATTAAGATTCTGTGCTTTGACTATGATTTAATTTTAATGTTTTTCTGGTTTTTTTTACAGCGCCTTATGAAGGCGGTATATGGAAAGTAAGGGTACACCTTCCGGAGCACTATCCCTTCAAGTCGCCCTCCATCGGCTTTATGAACAAAGTATATCACCCGAATATCGACGAAGTCTCGGGCACTGTGTGTCTAGATGTTATAAACCAGGCTTGGACCGCCTTGTATGGTACGTTAATTATTAACGCTAATAATATATTCATGAGGTATTCCTGGCCAACTCAAGAGATGTTTCACCCTCCTTAAATCTCATGAAATTCTAAATTTCTTGCAATTTAAAGCGTAGTAAGCAGAGTTATACCCATTAATTCAAGAGATATAGTTTACAGTACAATTTGTTTTGTAATTATGATTTCATAATAATAATATGTAGTGATTATAAAGTAGAGTGTAAATATTTGAATAGCTGAAAAAAATACTAATTTTCGCTTTAATATTGCAAGAAATAGTGGAAAAAATGGAAGAAATAAGCAATGCATTACTTATTTTTTTCCATTTTTTCAAAAGGATTACCGTGAATTTTTATTAAAAAATAATCATTTTTGCAGCCATTTCAAAGTTTAATCATCGTATTACAATCGCTACATGTTATTATTATAAAATTATAATTATTGAGCTAATCGTATCATCATCATTATTTCTATAAGTATTAGGCATTTACAACTCTGGTAGTAAGTTTGGGACACAAATGTGTTTAATATTTTATATGTAGGAGACTAAAATATTGAATAGATTTGATATTTGTTAATCCATGGTTATCTACACAGGAAACTTTTCTAGACACAAGATTTCGAGACATTCTTTAAAAACTTTTATATGTAACAGAAACATAGTTGCTAATCCTGCGAATAAACTGGCAGCATAATTGTGAGGGGACGAGATCTTTAAATAATTGTTAACTATTTTATAAGGCGTGGATATCTGCGCTGGAGACTTTTCTCGACACAAAATTCCGAGGCATTTTTTCATATGTGGCAAAAACATAATTACTAATCCTGCAAATCAATTGGCAACAAAATTGTGAGGGAAAACGGTGTTTAAATAATTATATTTAAGTTTAATATAAAATATTAAACACATTTAATATTTTATAAATAATAAGAAATTGTATAAATGTATTTAAAAAATATAATATATTAAACACATTTAATATTTTATAAATGAGGTTTATATGTAGGGATGTTTAGTTTGATTGCGCGAAGATCACTTTAGTTAGAGCATGTAAAGCGATTGTAAATAATTTGCAATCTTCAAAAACCGAAGGAAAACAAATTTTACTCATTTGGGGGAGAAAATTGGATTTTTAGAAATATAAGAAGAAAATGACTATTCGAAAAAAAAATCTAAAAAAAATGGAGAGTATTTTTGAGCAGTTACAATAATAGAAAAATCATTGGGTGAATCAGAAAGGGTCAGGGTTAAACATTCAGCGAGTGGCCGGGAATAACTTAGATAGAGCTTCCGAACAGAGTACAAACTTTAATTATACTGCACTGTGCGTTCAAAAAGCTAGAACTGATAAAACTTTTCTTTAAAAAATTATCAAAGCGACGAATTTACCATATTTTATCATCTTAATTACCAACAATTAGAATAGTATTTGCTTTGCGCATAAATTTACTGTTTGAAAATTATGATTTGAATGAAAAGCAATAATTACTTTAATGGGAGAAGCTTCAGGGCTGAAATTACGTTTTCAAGGGGAAATTAAAGACACAAGACAACTTACAACCGTCTTGAAATTTATTGCTTTAATTAAACAAAGAATCAACAAAATTTTATGTGGAAAGAGTTAGAACTGATAAAACTTTCCTTTAAAAATGATTAAAGCGACGAATGTACCACATTATATCATCTTAATTACCAACAATTAGAATAGAATTTGCTTCGTGCATAAATTTACTGTTTGAAAATTATGAGTTGAATGAAAAGCAATAATTACTTTAATGGGAGAAGCTTCGGAGCTGAAATTACGTTTTCAAGGGGAAATTAAAGAAACAAGACACGTTACAACCGTCTTGGAATTTGTTGCTTTAATTAAACATAGAATCGACAAAATATTGTGAGAAATGGCTGGAAGAACCAATGAGTTTATGAAATTACTTATAGTATTTATATTATGCTACGTTCGTGTAATGTCTACAAATTTTATAATCACTTTCTTGTGTTTCAGATCTCTCGAATATCTTCGAGTCGTTTTTGCCCCAGTTGTTAACATATCCCAATCCAATCGATCCACTGAACGGCGATGCCGCAGCCATGTACCTTCACAAACCTGAGGAGTACAAGAAAAAAGTCGCAGGTGCGTATATGTACTTGATAATCATCAAGGAATCATCCTCTAATTTATACAGTTGGAAATAATTTTTTGATGCAGAATTTCCGGGTGTTAAATTATACAATTCAATGTCTTGGTTTCGAAAAATTTAAAAAAAAAAAAAAACGATGCAAAGTAGAATTTTGCACATTATTTACTCATTAATTTTCATCTTTCGCAACGTCGCCACTATGAAGAAGTTTCTTTATTTTATTTTTGGATTCCTCATAAAGGAAGCTTTGCGAAAGATGAAAATTATTGACGAGCAATGTGCAAACTTCAACTTTGCATCATTATTTTAAATATAAATTAAAATAAGTACGAAAACAAAAATTTTCATAAATTCAAAATTCTATAAAATCTAAACCGCTTTATGTATTTCGCTTGAATTCAAAACCGATCGTCATTTTTCATTGCTTTATTCGTCAAAAACGGTTTAAGCTCATTATATAAAAAATTGTGGCAGCTAGAGAACATGCAGAGATTTTTTGAAAAATTCAATGTCTTATAAAATCTGAACCTCTTTACCAATCTTCACCAAATTCGATATCTACTACAACTGGGTGTTAATTTTATCTTGCAAAATATTTGAGCAGGTTTGGTCAAACTTAACTTGAATAAGAACGAAAACAATTTTTTTTCGAAAATTCAAAATTTTATAAAATCTAAACCGCTTTATGGATTTCGCTCAAATTCAATACCGACCTTCATTTTTCATTTCTCTATTTGTCCAGAACTATTTAGCTCATTATCTAAAAAAATGTGGCAGCTAGAGAACATGCAGAGATTTTTTGAAAAATTCAATGTCTTATAAAATCTGAACCTCTTTACCAATCTTCACCAAATTCGATATCTACTACAACTGGGTGTTAATTTTATCTTGCAAAATATTTGAGCAGGTTTGGTCGAACTTAACTTGAATAAGAACGAAAACAAAATTTTTTCGAAAATTCAAAATTTTATAAAATCTAAACCGCTTTATAGATTTCGCTCAAATTCAATACCGACTTTAATTTTTCATTTCTCTATTTGTCCAGAACTATTTACCTCATTAGCTGAAAAATTGCGGAAGCTAGAGAATATACAGACTTTTTTCGAAAAATTGAAAGGCTTATAAAATCTGAATTTTTTTTTCAATTTTTTCGAAAATGTATACATAGGAAGGGGCGTTGCTCTACCAGCGTGCCAAATTTCAGCTTGATTGTTAAAGCCGTTTTCGAGATACATCGGTTTGAATTTTGCAAGCATGTCACACACACACATTCATACATACATCCGGAATTTTTTTCTAAACCACTTTTCTCAACGTTTTGGACCATTCTGAGAGTCCTGACATGAAAATCTTGAAAAAAATCTTTTTTACAAAAACAAAATTTCCTCTATGAGGAAGCAAAAATAAATACACAGATTTTATTACTTTTATAAAACATTCTTAACGATTATCGTTATGCAATCTTGGGATATCGAAACATATATAAAATGTAAAAGAATTTCACTTAAGTATAAATTTTTTAAAATACAGGCTGAACATTTTTTTTACGAAAACAAAACTTCCTCTATGAGGAAGCAAAAATGAATACATAGATTTTATTACCTTTATAAAACATTCTTAACGATTATCGTTATGTAATCTTAGAATATCGAAAAATATATAAAAAGTAAATACATTTCACTTAGGTATACATTTTTTAAAATATAAATCAACCGTACAATAATTTGCGTGCCTGACGATCGATATTTCTGGGTTTTTGCTGTTCACCCAATAAAAACTTAGTAAATTATAGTTGACTATATCAGCCAGGTTTTTTTTTGCAGTTTCTCTATGCCCTTGTGCAAATGTGATATAGTAGTGCATTAGGAAAAAAATAGCTGCTAGTAACACTCTTGGGGGTCTATAGAAAGAAATGGAGTGGAAGGAGGTCAAACTGAGGGCTTACGTAAATGCGCAAAGACGATAGAAAAACAGTATGAAAAAAGTAGTAGGACAAGAAGAGAAGAGAAATAATATGAGATTATTTATAGAATAAATAAACAAATAGAGCGAACTCGTAAAAAATGTTTCAATACTGCCTTGGAATGCTGACGACATTACAATTATTTCCAACTGTACAAACGTTTGCTTAAAAATTAATAAACACGTTAAAATACGTGCTAAGGAAAATTCGTGTATTCATTATGAAAACATCTTTCAGACTAGTCTTGGAGTAATATGCTGAGAGAAGGTTTCTTAATTGCTCTTTTGAGAACACTTGCTCCATTTTACAAATTCTTTGAACCTTTGAGGACTCTTAACTCCATTTCACGAATTTTACAGAAGCGACTTTATGCTTTTTAAAGGCGCGATTGTCAAGCAAAGAGGTGCTCAAAATGTTTTGATGTTAAAAATTTGTACTTCATATAAACGGACATTCACCTTTTACCTGTCAAAATTTTGAGTGTTCTGACATGAAAAACTCGAAAAAACATTTTTCTCATGAAAAAAAAAAAACGCTTCCCTTATGAGAAAGCACAAATTTAATACTTCCATTATTCTGATTCCGAAAACGTCTAAAGTTTATAAAAAATTATGTTCTACAACGGAAAAAGGGCTTCTTAAACGATTTATGGATGGGGGTCAAAATAGTGAATGACCAAAATAGCGAATGGCTAAAATAGCCTATTTCAAAATAAGGAAAATCTAAACATAGAATGGCCATCATTATGAAATTCGCTATTTTAGCTATTCGCTATTTTAGCCATTCGCTACTTTGATTGTATTTTAATAATATGGTGGTGAAAATAGAGATTGATAAAAATAGGGAATGGCTGAATTAGCGAATTTCATAATGATGATTGTTCTAGATTCAGACGTTCCTTACATTGAAATTCGCTATTTTAACCATTTGCAATTTTGACTCCCACCTGGATTTATATCTGATGAAACATAAAAAAATCTAGGGTATTGCCAAGTATCTTCTTTTCCACGCTTTGCATTATAATTTACCAAAGCCTTTACATAGTTACACATAAACGTTTTCCCTATTATACGAAAATAATGATAAAAAAGTGACTACAATACACTTGGCAAAAAGTTTAGTTTTGAGATCACATTAAGGGGATGCTCGAGTAGATTTTGATACCGACTTTGGTCGGTAAGTTTCCCGATTAGGACACAGGTGGCGCCGAGTAGTCTGCTTACTTTTGGCAAAAGATACCGAAAGCAAAATGGCCGCACATCATATTGCAACAAACCTTTGCTGTAAGATATAATTGTTTCTGGAAATTAGATATGTAAAAACAGACCGGACGTCAATTCTGTGATGATTTCTAAATATTCCAAAACCATCAGAATGTTAACTACACAAGCCAAATTCATATATAGTGTATACTACGGTCGCATTGCAGAGGCTCGGAGCTTTTGTCAAAAGTAAACAACGCCACCTGTCTCCTAATGACGGAACTATATTCATGCTCTTTACCAGCTCTGAGTCTGTGCGTAAAGCAAACAGTCTTTGCAATCGTAGTATACACTATTCGAGGATTTGGTTTGAGAAATCGACCTTCCGACGGTTTTGAAAGTTTCAGGAATAATCAAAGAATGGGTGTCCGGTCTGATTTAAGGAGGATCGGTGGCCACTCCCAAAGTCAAATCAGAGATAAATTTTCGCGATCGATTCTTTAAAGTTTAATGCATTAAATAATAACAGTGGAGGGTGATTTGTATTGAAGCATGTAGACTTAATCCAGAGAAAGATTAATAGTCACGGATTTGCATAAAGATTAACTGATTAACATTTCTTTTTAGTGTCATATATTTTCGTTCAGTTTTTTCCAAGTATTATCTTTAATTCTTTGCCGATTTTTATGAACGATAGCTCATTGTTTTTCTTAAAAGATACTCTACGAATTGACCTCCTAGATATTTCATAGTGTTCATCGTTTTGTAATTATAGCCTGTTGTTTATGAAAGTATTTTAATTTCTGTTAAACAACAGTCTAGAATTATTAAACAATTATCTTTTAAGGTAGAGAATAAGCTGTTACTCATTCAAATCGGCTAAGAATTACAGATTATACTTGAAAATAACTGAACGAAAATGTATCCCATTGAAAAGAAACGTTAATCAGTACTTATGCAAATCCGTCACTATTAATCTTTCTCTGGATTAAGTCTACATGCTTCAATACAAATCACCCTCCATACCTATTATTTAATGCATTAAACTTCAAAGAATCGATTACAAAAATTTATCTCTGATTTGACTTTGACAGTCGTCACCGATCGTCCTTAAGGAGGCATCTGCGGGTCATGCTAGTCAACCAACGCACTATTAGAAATTTTCATATAAATGACAAAAAAATTGAAATTTGTAGTGCATATTGCTCTACATTTCCCCTTCAGTCACTGTGTAGGGTGTTAAGGCGAAATGTAATTTCCTTCTATTTTATTTTAACGAATTACGAAATGCAAAGTCACTCATATGACTATTGTGCCAACCTTATTTTGAGCGAAATAAAGTCGGCTGTTCGCGTGTCGGGACGTCCCGCAGAGCTCGTGGCAACGTCGCACATATGTTGAGGTTGGTATCGCTGAGTTCACTTTCAGCGCGGGTTTAAATCTCAAAAATTTATAACTACTTATTGACTACAAAGCAATCATATAATTACAATCGAGCGTCGATCAGCTTGAGTTGAGTCTCAAAAAATGCAAATTTCCGGGATTCCGGAGTTGCTTTACGTTATATTTGCTAAGAAGAAGCTTTAATCTCACCAAATGCGAAAATTAACTTTTGAATTTCCCGCCGTAGACGAGTCCGTTCGGCTAGTCCGCTATTTTCCCTCAGAATATTCGGCGTTGCCAAATCTCTTCGATTGAGATTGAAAATTTCACAAACGTAATTAGTTGAACACTATTTTTGACTGTATTACTGCAGTTATAGACGTTTTTTAAAATTTTTTAATGCTTTGTAAGAATTCAGTCTATCATTTGAAATCATTACTTTTAATGAGATTTAAGATTTCTGCATATTCAAAATAAAACTTTGGCAAGCTATATCTTTCAAATAACGATATCAAGAAAAAAACTAAAAAGTAGAAAATGTTCGTTTTCGTATTCTCTGGTGGACGATTTTTTTATTTTTTTTTAAGTCCAAAATTAAGGGAGTTGTTCTTGATTCAGTACTTTGGCAAGCTATATCTTTCGAACTATAATATCGAGAAAAAAACTAAAAAGTAGAAAATGTTCGTTTTTGTATTCTCTGATGGACAATTTTTTTATTTCTTTTTAAGTCCAGAATTAAGGAAGTTGTTTTTGATTTAGTATTTTGGCAAGCTACAACTCTTAAAAGCTCCGCGGGAAAAACTGAATAGTAGTAAATGTTCGTTGTCGTATTCTTTAACAGACGATTAAATTTTTTTTTGTCCAAAATTAAGGGTGTTGTTGTGGTTTTTATATCTTAGCAAGCTATAACTTTTAAGTTAAAGCTCCGCGGAAGAAACTGAAAAGAATATGTTTGTTGTCGGATTCTCTGATGGACGATTTAAAAAAAATTAAGTCCAAAATTAAGGGAGTTTTTTATCCGCGAAGTAAACTACTTCGAATGAAAAAATCGTCCACTAGAGAATACGAAAACGAACATTTTTTACTTTTTAGTTTTTTTCTCGATATCATAGCTCGAAAGATATGGCTTGCCAAAGTACTAAATCAAGAACAATTCCCTTACTTTTGGGCTTAAAAAAAATGAAAAAATTGTCCACCAGACAATACGAAAATGAACATTTCCTATTTTTTAGTCTTTTTCTCGATATCATAGTTCGAAAGATATAGCTTGCCAAAGTACTAAATCAAGAACAACTCCCTTAATTGTGGACTTAACAAAAGAAAAAAAAATCGTCCATCAGAGAATACGAAAACGAACATTTTCTACTTTTTAGTTTTTTTCTTGATATCATAGTTCGAAAGATATGGCTTGCCAAAGTACTAAATCAAGAACAACTCCCTTAATTTTATATTTAAAAAAAAAAAGAAAAAATCGTCCATCAGAGAATACGAAAACGAACATTTTCTACTTTTTAGTTTTTTCCTTGATATCATAGTTCGAAAGATATAGCTTGCCAAAGTACTGAATCAAGAACAACTCCCTTAATTTTGGACTTAAAAAAAAATAAAAAAAAATCGTCCACCAGAGAATACGAAAACGAACATTTTCTACTTTTTAGTTTTTTTCTTGATATCGTAATTCGAAAGATATAGCTTGCCAAAATTTTATTATGAATATGCAGAAATCTTAAACCTCATTTACTTTTAATGCATCTTCTCTATTAGCATATAAAATTGACCGATAAAGTGCGGGCTAACTACGACTGCCATTTGCGACCGTGTTAAAAAAGGCATATTTCAATTTGGAATATTTTTATTTATAAACAGTCAAATCCTTTCTAATTTTTCGAGATCGTTCAGAATGTTTCAATCTACAATATATATTAATTTTGTAATTTAATCTTCTAAATCGATATGCGAGGATGCCTCCTTAACACATCTGAGTTCCAGAAACGTTTATAACTTACCTCAAAGGACCTGTTGACATTTTGAGCGGCCATATTGGTTTTTGAGAGGTTCAGTAATATACAATTTCTTACATTTCTTGTATGTTTTTAACAGTAATTCGACCGGACACCCAACCATGAATGTTTTTATTACATCCCTGCAAAATTTGACGTATATTAGCATATTTTCGATGAACAGTGTATACTACGAAATCGCCTATTTTTACCGACCAAAGTCGGTAAAAAAATCTACTCCAGCATCCCCTTAATTATCTGAACATTTTTAGCAGTTTGGCAAAATGCCAACTGTATTATCGCAGCACGAACAATGCCATTAATTACATGACAATGATAGCAATATTTAATTAAATTTATTTAATAATAATATTTATTTAACATTTAGATTACGTGAGGAAATACGCGACAGAAGAGGCTCTGAGGGACCAGGAAAACGGCGGCCCCGGCAACGGAATGTCGTCGGACAGCGAATCCTCGATGAGCGATTTCAGCGAGGACGAGGCACAGGATATGGAGTTGTAACCAAAAATTATCCCGCAATCCATACCACCACCACCACCACCACTTTTCCCAATGTCCCTCTCGATCGCGATACCCTGTAAATTAGGATCGATCGTCCCACCAAATAGAGCCGATCAAACGAGCCTACATCACGATTCGTCGAGTGACGAACAACGACGTCGAGAACAAGAAAGTCCAGCAATCAGCCACAAATCCCGAAAGATCAATTCATCGCAGCTACAGCCGATATTGCGGTGCCAATGCTGCAACTCTCTTCCCATTCGTATCGCCGCGTAAATCCTGATAACGAACGGAGTTTACATTTGTTTTCCCGTTCATTCGTTGTTCGGCTAACGACTTGTCGTTATTTTTGTTATAATAATAATAATAATGATAACGTAACGCGTATGGGATTAAAACAGGGTCGCCTCCCTGCCAACGCTGGCTAAATCGATACGTCGCGATGCGAGGAAGATGTCTGACCAGCTACAACGCGTGTCTCTTCCGTTAGAAAAAAAAGAAGAAAAAGAAAAAAAAAAACAAATTCAATCGGACGTCGATGGGTTGAAAGCCCTTAATTAATAAAATTGTTGTTCGCCATATCCTGGCGCCGAAAAAAAGAAAAGAAACTGTCGCAACGTCGAAACATCATCCGTCGTCTCGTTAAAAAAACAAAAAACGTTTCTGTTTTATTTGGTGTGGAGCCTTTCTTAGGTTTGTAAGTAATTTTTATTAGTTTCGTAGCTAACGAATTTAATTGTAAATGATTATTAAATCAACTAACAATAGATAGATATGTTCTTACGAACGCGCAGGCACACATGACGAAAGCGTCAGAACGGCTCGGCTCTTAACGAGCCAGTATTTTTTCATATTTTTTAAACGATATTCGGTTGCGAAAAAAAAACATAATAAAAAGAAATAAGATGAAGCAAAAAAGAGGATAATACTGATTGATCAAGTTGACAACGAAGATAACACTGTAGAGATATTATTTGGAATACATTAAAACATACTTGTTCTCTCTGCTTGGCTTGTTGCATGAAAAAAAAGAAAAATTCTACAAAATTATACGATTTTTTTTTCTTTTTTTTTTTTCTTTTTTTTTTTTTTTCATTTCGAGGCTCCGCAATCGTTCGTCGGTTGTTATTGACTGCCAAAAGAAGCACAGACCGGTTAATCGCGCTCGCGAAACGCGATCCCTTCTCTACTTCAACTTTTACGCTTAGATTCTTTTCTTTCTTTTTTTTCGCGTCACCGTTTAGTTCTTGTCTTTCGAAGGAAAATATATATTTACGGGAAACTGAAAGAGAAAGAAAGAACAAAAACCCACAAACGGCGAGTATGTGAAGGCGAAGAATCGTATGATGATGCATTACTTCACCGCGGAGGTACGACGCTGGAGATTCGTACAACCCGATGACGAACTGTACAGCAATGTATTTACTTATCATGAAGATTCATTATTAAAGTTTTAGAAATCATAACAAAAAAACATCCGACTCTTGTTACGTCTTTTTGAGCGTCCATCCAGAAAAATAGCTCTAAAGGATTTGTTGTAATCAAATACAAGATCTATTTGAATTTAATTAAATTGTATTTGGATTAAAGACAATTTGGCGTGAAAAGAAAAATTATTTAAATCAATTTTTAACGTATTTTATTCAAACAAAATGTATTTTTATCGGATACCATTCATTTAAATTTATCGTCTATCGGTCAAGATATTTTTCCAATGAGAGAAATAATTTTTCTCACATGCTGAATTCTTTTCTGAATCAAAGTATTAAAAGAATGGAATTTTCGAAAAATGATCTTTTAACAAAATTGAAAAAAAATTATTTACATCAATTTTTAACGTATTTAATTTCTTTTTCAAAAGTATTTTTATCGGATTTCCCACTGAGAGAAATAATTTTCCTCACATGTTGAATTCTTTTCTGAATCGAAGTATTAAAAGAATGGAATTATCGAAAAATGCACTTTCAAACAAAATTTTACGTGAAAATATGATTTTGTTTTATAAAATAAAAATGTAGGACTGATACGCAATGAAAAAAAAAATATTTTGAAAAATAGATATTTCTCTAATTTAGTTAATATGCTAAATTAGCAGTTAAAAACTTACACAAGTCCTTTTTCATTGAAATAAAATCCTATGTAATTCAAATAAACTGATAAATTTCCTGGCCGACGTAATATTTATTGCAAATAAATATTATTTCATTAAAACCACTCGATATAAAAATTCATATATATTACTTAATTTAAAATTCATTCACAAAATCTCTGTCAACGAAAATAGATCTCGTATTTGATAAAAAAAAATAAACTCGCAGAATCGATTTCTCTGAGTGTCCGTAAAAGTTTCCATCGCGAACCCATTGACGTCTCATCTTCGTTATTCGGTAAAACATATTTTTTGCAATCGAAAGAGAGCAAAAGGTTGGTCGCGCTTTGATTGTTTCTCGTTATATGGTCGAAACGATTCAGTCGTATCCGTCGTACGGTTAATTCAGCAGCAATACGTATGTGTTAAAAATAATTATAAACATATTACGGACCGATAAGAGAAAACAAAAAATAGAACAGAGAAGAAAAGAAGAAGAGCGAGCAGAGATGGATCGTTTCTCGCGATCGAGTCTAGGGATGCCGTCAAAGTATCGATACTTTATGGTATCGATATTTTAGTTCGAAAATATCGATATTTTGTATCGATTCTCACCACCTAATTAATACACTGAATCGATACTTTTACACGAATATCGATACTGAAAAAAAAAAATTTTCTTTACTTGCGAATTTACAATTACTTAATACAGAAACGAAGTCAGTTTCATAAAGATACGCCGACTGCCGCATGATTGGTTCACGTGTCCTATTTCAAAGAATGTAATGATTAAAAAAAATAAGCGACGTTCTGCTGAAAAAAAAAATCTTCTTATTTCCAGTGGAAAACCTGTGAAAAACTCTGAATTAAATCGTTTACTCTGATTTATCCTGATTTAAACGGCATTAATTAAACTGTCATTGGTTTTCAACATTACATGTGTATCGATATTGAATGTATCGATTCATTCGTGCTCGATATTTTGTAGTATCGATACATTTTAAAACGATTCGATACAATCCAAGTATCGATATTTTGTAGTATCGATACATTTTAAAACGATTCGATACAATCCAAGTATCGATATTTTGTATTATCGATACATTTTAAAACGATTCGATACAATCCAAGTATCGATATTTTGTAGTATCGATACATTTTAAAACGATTCGATACAATCCAAGTATCGATACTTTTCCGTCGATACAATCCAAGTATCGATACATTTTCGTCGATACAATCCAAGTATCGATACTTTTTCGTCGATACAATCCAAGTATCGATACTTTTTCGTCGATACAATCCAAGTATCGATACTTTTCCGTCGATACGGCATCCCTAGATCGAGTAAAGCCGGGTTGACATCGTGTTCCCAGATCTCACATATTGCGATATTTTAATAAATATATATATATATATATATATACATAATATATATATGTTATCATCTATTGCGTAGTTATTACATTGTACCGTTAATGTACGTAATTCGTATGGCTCTAGAGTAAGTACGATAATTTACTAATCGATCGTATTTGTCTAACAAAGTGGAAATCTAGTTTATCAGTAAACGATTATATTTTGTTTTCATCTCTCTTCGTCGTTTCTTTTTTTTTTAAATAACTGTGACGATTGATGAACACGACTGTGTTGTTGTTGTTTTTTAGCGGAAAAACAACACGTTTGTGTGTTGCAATCGGGGCCGCGATGCCGACTTCGGTGGTTGGATGATGTGGAGTTCTTCTTCGCTGTTTATCGAAGAAAAAAAGAAAAAGAAAAACGGGTGCTTCGTAAAATTGAGATTCTATAGTTTCTTCACAGAAAGGAAAAATAAATCGTCGTGCCGTGTATTAGGGAATATCGGTCTGTATAGTCTGATTTAATGAGTACGAAAATTTAATGGGTTTTTTGAAAATTTTGAAAATCAATCAGAGCCAATAAAGTATAATTTTAAAACGACGATGATGTTTTTAAAAAACATAAACAATTAATGTATTGGAGCTTTTTATTCTATGCCATTTATGTGCAAAGTATTTTTTTGAGCAAAAAAAAAATCATTGTTCATCTGATTCTTTTTCTCAATAGCGTATTTTTTATTCTGAAAAAGATTCAACGAAATTGCAGATATTAATTATTAATGAGTATTATTATTATTATTGTTTAAGATTTCATTATTATTGATTCGATTGGTTTAAACAATTCCATGAAATTTCTCTTCTAGAACAAAATTTTGAGTAGTCAAAAAGAATTGTATTAAAAAATCTATGCGCTCGATTGCATATAATAATACAAAAAAAAATCTCGGGAAACGAATATTAATGATTGTAGTGTTTTATTCCTTTTTAATGAAAAATCATTTCGTACATTTTATATTAAAAAATGAAATTTCTCCCACATTTTGTTATAAAAATAAAAAATAAATAATAATAATAATAATAATAAAGTTTCTGTACCGCATAAAAAGTGAAAACCTGATGAAAGGTGATAAAACGTATTGTTTACAACGCGACAACAAAAAGGAACTTTCTAACAAATCGTTTCCAAAAAAACTATTTTTTTTTGTGCTCAATGATACTTTATTTAAATTTCGGTATAATTACTTCTCATTGCTTTATAAAAATGCTACATAAAGACTTTAAATTATTGTACACATTTTTTCAGTCTGCACCGACCGAACCACCTTAAAGAGTCCAAGATTTTTCAAATACGTATATAAAATATGCTACTCAATTGCGGCGATTGATGGATGTATTATATTTAAAAAAAAAACAAAGAAAACAGCACATTGTCAATAGGATTTGCATAACACTGACGCGTCGCGTCCTCGACGTTCCAAGTTGATGTTGGCTTAGTTGTATAATATCGAGGCTTTTATCTCTCAGGATACAGCCACAATTCTGATAGATTACAGAGAGGATATGGGACGCGGGAATCTAGAAAAATCGAATCGAATCGATAGTCAATAATACAAAGTTATCGAGAAAAAAATATAGATTGGCAATCGACGCGAATCTCGTGCCATTCGGTGAAAAGAGAAAGGGAAAACTTTTGAGGTAAAATCGGGGCCTTTAATTCGGTAACGGCGTCTTGCGGATTAAGTATTTTTGATCTTAAATTAAAACGATTTGCCAATTAATTCTTCAAAGAAAAGGAATAAAATATTGGAACCAAAAACGGGCAACATTTGAATGAAAAAGTAATCAAAATATTGTTAATTAAATAATCACAGATCATCGTGCGTCCAAAATTTAACAATTTATTGTAAAAGAAAAAGTATTCTTGATTGTTTATCATTTTTGAAAAAAAGTTTGGAACACTTTCAATTTTTCGTGTTAATTTATTTATTAAAAAATAATATTTTGCATGCATTTTCATTTGAATGATGCCTATAGTTAACTGAAACGAACTAGAGTGCAAATCTGCAGATTGTTCTCTTAAAAAAACACTTAAAAAAAATTTTGCAAGTCGTGCCGGATAATTTGTGAAAAAATGAAGCAATGCCGAGACCCAAACTGCGCAAAATTTTCGGATTCGCGTAGCTCTCGGATTCATGAATTTATCAGGATAATAAACGCGCCATTAAATTGAGAAAACCCAAGAAATTGAAAAAAAAAACGTAAATAATAACAAAAAAAACTCGTTAATTCCAAGTTCACGTGATAACAAGATAGCAACAATAACAAGGAATACACTATTAAAAATATTTATTATATATTAAAATAAAATATAACGATTATAAGATACGGAAGAAAAAGTGAAGAAAAAACAACAACAAAAAAAAAACAAACAAATATATTATATTGAATCAATGGTGATTAAAGAAATGCAATTTTTTGGTACAATAAAAGATAAATAAGCAAATATTCTCGAACGTAGTCAATGAATCCTATGCAACATTTTAATTCATATTCAAAGCCCGCTCGAATCGCGAATTGTCGTTAAAGTGGGCGCCACCTCTCGATCATCTTTTTCGCATGCGCAAACCTTTAAATGTGCGCGATACCGATTGCGCACAAATTTCTTCCGTTCGCGCAATATCACAGAAAATTGCCTCCAGTGTTCTTTCTACGCATGCTTCGCCGCTCTGCTCCCTCTTCGCGGCAAAGTCTCTCGCTCGTGTTGTGTACACAAACACACTGGGATTGACGTAGTGATGGGCGATGTCCAAAAAAAAATCGATTACAAAAAATCGTTTGGCGAAAAAACTATCGATATAAAGCATCGATTTTTCTCTTTAAACAATCGATGAATCGATTAATCGAATAAAACAATCGATGAATCGATTAATCGAATAAAACAATCGATGAATCGATTAATCGAATAAAACAATCGATGTATCGATTAATCGAATAAAACAATCTGGTACATAATAAACATTAAGATAATTATTAAAAAATAGGTTTATCTTCTCATTGAACACTTTTTTACAAGTACATGCTTTATTCTCAACATTTGCTATCCCATTTACTCCAAAGATGTGTGACTGAAAAAAATGTATTACTATTAAAACTACAAGGTTTGTAGGTTAAAATTACTACAAGGTTTGCATAAAAGAAAGCTCATAATTAAGATTCTTCGAATTTAATATCTTAACTTGCTACTTCGATGTCGCCTAATCAAAATCGGACATCGATTAATCGACCAACAAAAAAATCGGATGAATCTAGTCGATTAATCGAATAAAAATATCGATTCTTTCGATTAATCGAGAAACATCGCCCATTCCTAGATTGACGGCCAAGCTGCTTATTATGTGGAGGCTGCTTCTTAGACTTGTTAAAAAAAAGCCAAATATTTTTGCTTCCTCATAGAGAAAGCTTTGTTTTCATGAAAAATGTTTTTTTTTTTATTTTTCATATCAAAACATTTAAGGTAGTATGAGCACAAACCTCACGATCAGAGAGAAAAGTGATTTTTTAATATGCTATAGAATAGGTTCAGAGGATGCTGTTTGTAAAATTTCAAACCATTTTACCGACCATTTACAATAATAGTTAATATGCAAAATTGGGAAATTTAGTACATGTTATATACGGAAATTGCCCTGATAATACTTTGAGATCGAAATAACCATTCTTCAAATTCAGATACCTCCGTAAATAAAAGCTCAAAATACCGAAAAAACTGCTACGAACACGTACGTCCCTTAAAAAATATATGTTACCGAATATTTCGAATAGATGTCATCGATTAAGGAGGTTCGGTGATGGCGGCAGGGTGGGGATAGGCACTATTGTGCTGCGCGGTAAGGGGCTGAAGCCGTGTGAGCAAAAAATTAACAATTTCTCTGTCAATTTCGCGGTGACCTTCAAATTTCAAGCTCGTGCCCTATTCAGAATACTTTTCCGGACGTCTGCATATTTTTTTGATTATTCTATCTTGGATTTAGCACTTGCAAAGACGTAAAAAGTTCAATATTCGACTCACTTTTCTTTTCTTTACATGTAAATAGTCGCAGCTTTGTTATTTAATATCTCGGAAACTACACGGTGAATCCCTTAAAAATTTTGCGTACGTGTCCATTATCATTACAGCTGTTATACGATTTTTTTTTTTTACAATTTTATCTTGGATTTGATTTTTTTACGAACCTCCTTAAGGAGGTTGGTTGGTTGGTTGTTTAGTTGGGGCTGGCTCCAGTCGCTACTCTGCAGTAGCCTGACCATACGGCCATGGACACTCCTTAAGGAGGTTCGTCAGTACGTGCGGGAGGTGAGGAGTGCGAGCGGTAGTCCTATGCTTATACACGGGCCTATTTCACGATAGCCAACGGCATAAATGATGTATCTTGATTCGGAGAATTGTCAAATTGGGACGGATAATGTAATTTCAAACGGATATATAAATGTTTTTTAGCAGTATAAAGTTAATCGATATAAGTTTATAATGCTCAAACATATAGAAATTAGAATTTGTAGCATCGCGAATTTGTGGAGAAATGCGGCAACAAGGTCCGTATTTTATGCGGTTGCCTACCATGAGTGTCATGGTGGCCACTACCAGCTGACTACCAACAGTTCAGCAGTTATACTTTTGCAATCATGGCAGGTCGACGTCACAGGTGGAAAGGGAAGCTTATTAGCGAAAAGTGCTATAAGCATATGTTAAAACGAGTATAAAACGGAAAGGATAGGAAAAAAATGAATCGAATATTCGATTTTCGCTCAACCACGTCTCGTTTATCGATACAAGATCGTCTGAATCGCGCGCCTGTCGCGCTGACCTACATAAAGTTAGCCGGACAACTTTTAATTTTGAGCTTTTTATTATCGCCGATCAATTGGTAATCGATTGGTAATCAATGGTAGCCTAATTAAAACATTTGGTGGTCAACCGTTCTTTTTTAATTAATTAATCAAAATTTGACCGTGAAGTTAGCCACCAAATCTTCTAATTGGGCCACCAATCATTATTGAACGTTTCCACATCGATTGAGACGTCAGACATCAAAATTGGTTTAGAATTAACTGTTTTATCGACCACAAGCGCTATCTATTTTGTCATTGTATCCAGTGCGGTCAAACGGAAGTTCAATATTTTAGTTTTTTTTCAGAAACTAAAGACTACCAAATGTTTTAATTACGATATTCTTGACCACCAAACGATTACGCATCGATTCGTCGTGTCGAAAATCAAATTCGTGAAAGTAAAAAAAAAGTTCGGCTAACTTCACGGTCAAATTTTGATTAATTAATTAAAAAAGAACGGTTGACCACCAAATGTTTTAATTAGGCTACCATTGATTACCAATCGATTACCAATTGATCGGCGATAATAAAAAGCTCAAAATTAAAAGTTGTCCGGCTAACTTTATGTAGGTGTCGCGCTGATCCTAGCTTAACTCTCAAGTCTCCAATGTTGCCGTACTTCCTGCCTGTTATATCGGCAAGCTGCAAACAACTGCGAAAGTCGTGCTTTCACAGTGTTGCCAATTCAGTGACTTTGTCACCAGATTTAGTACCTTCAGTCCCTCCTACGGTGACAATTTTTTTCGTTTGTGACCGGTACCTAAACTTGTGACTTTCAACCCGATGCAGTGACTTTTATTGATGCGACGTTTTTTTTTGCTGTACCTAGTCAATTCGTGCCGTTCTTTGAGTACCAACAGGAGATTTTCTTGAAGTCGCCATCTTGCGCTACGCAAAGTACCGCATAAGCTCGAACGATCTGTCGATTCATTGCGATTATAAAATTTTTACCCGATGAAACAATATATACTTCGCCTCTTCGGTTTTTCGATTCTATATGAATTGATACGTATTGAAAAATGCGTGTTTATACATTGGTCGTATATGGAACATGAGAACACGATGTATTAGGTACTGCGGTGGGATTATATTTATAGGTTATGTTTCCGTGTTATTACAGATTCCAAATTGGAAGTACAAAGTTCTTCTTTCCTACGCTAGCTTGATGCGAGGTTTAAGTATTTCCGTGTATAAGAAATACATTAACTGCTATGCTAACACCGTGCTTGAGTTATTTCGTTTTCAAAAATGGTCTCGAAAAAGGGTCTAGTGACTTTGGTTCTGAAATAGTGACCTTTTCAACGTCGGTTAGTGATGCGCCGAGTTTTTGAGTTGGCAACACTGTGCTTTCATTCAATAATTCTCATGAACAAAGTAGACAATCAGTGTGATTTTTTAGTGGTATTTACCCAAACTATAACTACAGTGAAATAACAAGATTTGCATTTTTTCTCTGCATTTTGCTCCGAGTTATAAAGCGATGGAGCTGTCATGTCATAAGAGCCCATATTAAGCAGTATGCAAAAAATACTTTAATTTTATGTGAATGGTGTAGGTAAAAATTCCCAAATAATTCAGATACATTCAGCACAAAGTATCGACTATGCGATAATATTTTCAGATTTTTCTCTACATTTTTATATTTCTGATGAACCTCCTTAAATTAACGAGTTTTCGCGAACCGGCATCAAACTGCCGGAAAACAGTTGACTATAGCGTAGCCACGCGTTCCCAGGGTTGCCAGATGCACAGAACCTCAAGTCGCCAAAAGCTGTCGCAGAAGTAGCCAAAAGTAGCCAATCCACTGGGTTCCTAAAAACGCCAAAATTCGCCACTGAATATCTCTAAGTAGCCAAAATAACTGTATTTCGGCGCCATCTTGGATTTTTTTTATCAACCTTGTGAATTTTGTGATTTGTAGATACAAACACAAAGAAGCTTGAATGTATGATAATTTATATAATTCAATTTGTTTTTTCAAATATTACATTGTAATATTGCAAAACATTTGGCGCACAATTTATACGACTAGCATAGAAACTTGCCAATCAGGAATCACCATTAGTTCACGGGAATAAGCGACGGAGGACAGAGTCACCTGACGGAGAAGTGTTGAAGATACATGTAACGAGTGCCAAAATATGTCTCAAAATATCGTCGCATAAACGATAAACGGATAATTAACGTAAACATAATACATTAAAAAATCTTAATGAGCATCTACGTGGAGATATGCATTGAAATATTTTTAGAGGAGAAAGTATATTAGCGTTTTGAGGCTTCGATTTCAGTGAAAATCGACGAAAATTAGAAATAACGGAAGAAAATTCTAAAGTAGCCGAAAATCGCCAAGGCGCCAATTTCAAAATTTCGGCGCCAAAGACGCCTTCGAAGTAGCCAATTTGGCGATAAGTAGCCAAATCTGACAACCCTCCGCGTTCCTTGATTGGCTAAATGGCGGCCGGCTGAACAATCTGAGTCAAATGACACTCTTATTTAAACTACTACCGTTTTATAAATATACACACCTTATCATCACACACACTTCATAATTTTTCTCTCTTTATATTGTGATTTTTAAAATAGCGAAATGTGTGATACTTCGCTTTTTCCCCATAATAAATAAAATATGGACTTTCTATTGACTAGGTTCTCCGCTCATACTACCTTAAAATGGTCTAAAACGTCGAGAAAAGTGGTTTAGAAAAAATGTCCGGATGTGTGTGTGTGTGTGTGTGTGTGTGATGAAAGGCCAAAAATTCATATAACTTATAAAGTATTCGAACGAATCAGCTCAAATTTAAATAACATGTACAGTACTGGCTAATCTTCAATTGGTATAAATTTTACAAAACTCGCTCAACGCATTTCATTTTTATATGAATTGTAAAATTTTGAAAAAAGTACGTAAATGCTCTAACTCGAACGAATTTTTAGCTATCGGGCTGAAACTTCGTATTAAAATTGAACAAAGTGATATGATCTTTCGTATTGAATTTGAGCCAAATCGGTAAAGCAGTTCGGTTTTTATGAGATTTTGAATTTTTCGATAAAATTTCGTTTTGCTCTAATTCAGGTAAAATTGCAACTAATCGAGTGAAATTTTCTACACAGGAAAAATAACATTCAGCCCTGCTACGTACCAAATTTGGTGATGATCGGTAAAACGGTTCGAATTTTACGTGATTTTGAATTTTTAAAAAATTTATTGGTGTCGCTCTGGATTTCGTAAAACGTCAGAAATCATCAACCTCGTCAATAATTTTTTACTTTCGCAAAGCTTCCTCAATGAGAAAGCCAAAAATAAAATAAAGAAATTTCCTCATAGTGGCGGCTTTGTAAAAAGCAAAAAAGAATGAGGAAGCAATGTGCAAGGTTCTACTTTGCATCCTTTTTTAATTTTGTTGCTCATCGAGATTCTTGAAATTTGATGGAAAAGAAAACTTTTCACCAAAGGCGATGACTGTAAAACAAGCCTTCAAAGTAGAACTTTGCAAATGGCTTCCTCATTATTTTTCGCTTTTTTACAAAGCTACATCTATGGAGAAGTATGTTAATCGATTTTGGCTTCCTCATAGACGAAGCTTTGTAAAAAAGCGAAAAATAATGAGGAAGCAATTTGCAAAGTTCTACTTTGCAGGCTTGTTTATGCTCATCTTTGTAAACATCTTTGTAAAACTTCAAAGTGTCGAAGAATTTCAACCGTGTAACCGATTTTTCTCAAATTTGTATTAAAACCTTGTACCATGGTAGTCCATATGTGGATCAAATTAGAACCCGGTATCTCATAATTTGCACAAGCCAGCGCGACAATGAGATTTTTCGAAAAATTCAAAATGCCATAAAATTGGAAGGGCTGGACAGATCTGCGTCAAATTTGTACTCAAATGTTTTTCGAAGATGTGAAGAAAATTTAAGATAAATCTGTGAAATTTTTTTTTTTTAATTTCGTGACGGCATTTTTTTCTTTTTTCTTCACCAAAATCGAAATTTACCGACATATCGATAATTCCTTTGACTAAAATCACCATTAATAATCAAGAATCTTGAAATCATGTCGAAAATCGCGGTCCGATATCTCAGAATTTACAGGGGTTGAAGTCTGTGCAGACATTTTAAAAAAATTGAAATTGGAATAAAATTAGAACCATCCTATCGATTCTCGCCAAATTTGGTATACATCATGGCTTGATGGTAGTCCATTTACGTACAATATTTCAGCCCAATATCTCTTAATTTGCGAAAGTTATAGCGTGAAAACGATATTTTCAAAATTTACAAAATGCTGTTAAAATAGAATTTTACAGCCGATTTGCGTCAACTACAATTCCAAACGTTAGTGTATGACAGCCCACTTGCGTGTCAAATTATTTATAATTACGACAGTTATCGTGATTACAAGGAAATCTGCACACACACACACACAGAGACATACATTTTTTCTAAACGACTTTTCTCGACGTTTTGGATCATTCTAAGTGACCTGACGTTAAAATCTCGAAAACATTTTTTTTCACGAACACAAAGCTCCTTTATGAGGAAATAAAATTATTTATCAGTGTCTCCCAACGCTTGAAATTTAAAAAAATAAAAAATTCCAGAGTTCGCAATTTTCGCAATTTTTTAAAATCTTGTAGCGCCAAACCGCATGGTGTGTTCGTTGTTCAATAGGAAACGAAAGTTTTTGAGAACTCCCAAGACGATGAGATTTTTTTTAGTGCTGTTTTCTCGAAATTAAAATTTGCAATATTTTTATCTCAAAAATAAAATTTGCATTATTTGAATTTCGATAAAACAGTACTAAACAAAATCTCATCGTTTTAGGGGGTTCACAAAAACTTTTGTTTCCTAGTGAACAATGAACACACCATCCGGTTTGGCGCTACGAGCTCTTTGAAAATTGCGAATTCTGGCACTTTCTGTTTTTTTTTAAATTTCAAGTGATGAGAAGCAAGTAAATAATTTTTTTTATTTCAAGTGACGAGAAGCAAGGAAATTGTTTTTTTTTAAATTTCAAGTGACGAGAAGCAAGTAAATAATTTTTCACAGACATCGGCTTTGGCGAAAACATTTCATTTCCAGCAAACTTCAAGAATCTCGATGAGCAACAAAATTTAAAAATATTCGCTTTTTTTAACAGGTTTACTGCTTCTGCTTCTTCACACTAGTCAAATAAGTGCTAAATTTTCAACAAGTTTTTAGTAACGGTCTAGAGTCCAGAAAAATAACGCTCAACAGAAGTTGTTTATTGCACAGAAGATTTTCTTGCCTTTCGGAAATAGTCAAAATGACCTTCGAAATAACCAAATCAAAAGAATCTTATAGTTATTTTCTCGTCGTTGGAACCAATAACTTACCGTCAAAACAACCTTCCCCGGTGGAAAAAAAATGTACAATTCCCTATGCTGAAAATACACTATAACTACAGCTTTTAAATGAAAAATGAATCGAAAAAGTATGCCGAAAGTACAATTTCCTACGCAAAAATATTTTCATACTACAATAAAGTACGCTACACAATTTTAAACTACAAAACTGACTATGAAAAAGTGCGAGATTTGAACCATGCTTGTAAATTGTTGTAATATTCTACACCGAGAGAAAAAGTTTCATTGATTCACGGAAATCTTTGCCAATGAAATGAAATAGTTGAATTTCAATACTATCTTTTCTTTGAATGATCTCCAACTCAATGAAAAGTAGTGACATTGATTCGAAGAAACATTTCTTTAAACCGATGAACCTTTTTCATTGATTTCAAAGATATCGTCTCTGACTCAATGAAACCTTCTTCTTACCAGCTCAAAATTTCGAAACCTATTTTTTCCTGAACTACGCGGCAGATAAAGCTCAAATTTTGTGAGTATGTAAGGAAGTACGGCAGAAATAGGCTAAGCTTCTGGCTTCTCGAAACTCGAAGCCGTTCGTTCGGGAGAACCGGAAAACAAAAAAGTGAGGTTAGGTGCGAGAGAGAGATCAATGAAAACGTTTCTTTGAATCAATGAAAATGTGTCTTTAAATCAATAAAACTGTTTCTTTGTTATATGCTCACTAAGTAAATCTTTATTTACAGGCAATGAAATGTTCTCTTTGAAATTCAAATGCACTATTTCATTGAAATCAAATAAATATTTCGTTGAAATCAATGAAAAAAAATCAATCCACCCATTTTTTTGGCGTCAATGAAATCTTTTCTCTCGGTGTACGTCACAAAAATTTACGTCGTAAAATTTAAATACAAATTCAAAATGCATTTGCGTGTAATAATGAAAAAACGCTAATTTAAAAAAAAAACAATTTTCCAACTATTTAGAACACACTAAAAACTTTTTTTCTCTTCTATTTGTTTTGAATACGGTCTTGAAAATTAATCATTTACTTGACTATTATGAAATGCAGGAGCCTCTTTAAGGAGGTTGGAGCGCTTCACACTAGTCAAATCAGTGCTAAATTTTTAAAAGCGTTTCTACAATTTCAGATGGTTTATAATCTGTTCCAAAGTGTTAATCACATAGTAGCATTAGTTCTTGATATTCAAATACATTCACAGCTGTCATATGAACAGTAAATCGATCAATATCTCCAAATTTCCGATGTCATGTTTTTTCATCCAGTTTTGTAAAAAGATAAACCGTAATATCAGTCCGATTATGACGAAACATAGCTCATTTTGATCAGTGAAAGATTCTTAATCGATTGACCGTTCGAATTTTCTATAGTATCAGGCGTTCAATAGTTACAGCCATTTGTATACTTGATGTTAGGTTATGATAGGATAAACAAACGGTTGTATCTTTTGAACTACTAATACGATTTTAAAAAATAGACGGCCAATCGGTAGAATATCTTTTAGTAAACAAAATGAGCTATTGGTCGTCATAATCGGACTGATATTACGGTTTACCCTTTTAAAAAACTGGATGAAAAAACATAACATCGGAAATTTGCAGATATTGATCGATTTACTGTTGATATCGCAGCTGTTAATGTATTTGAATATCAATAACTAATGCTGCTATGTGATTAACACCTTGGAACAGATTATTAAACCATCTGAAATTGTAGAAATGCTTTTAAAAATTTAACACTGATTTGACTAGTGTGGAGCGCTCCAATCTCCTTAAACCAGCGTGTAAAGATAAGCTATAGAAAAATCATTGAATCGTGTTCTGATGTGGCCTTCAAGTATAAGGAAAAAACTTATAAAATCCCGCAAACTCGTATCGTGGAATCCTGACACCAACATCGTTAACTGACTCGTTGGTTAATACCTATACTTGTCCATATACCTAATATCCCGTTATCGCAGAAATAGTGCTGACCTACCGTTTAAACAAATACAAAAAGCATAAAAAATTAAAAAAGGTCAGAACGTTCAAGCAAATCGAGGAGAAAAAACAGAAGCATTTAATCACGTTCAGAAACAACCTTCCAATGTAAGGAAAAAATTTTAAAAACCTTGTAGACTGGTATCAGGGAATCCCAGTTTCAGAATCGTTAATTCATTCATGAATAAACTAGATATGCATTTGTAGTGAACCTATATCGGTATATATCGGTATATATCGGTATATATCGCTACATATCGGTATATATCGGTATCGATATAAGGTATTCTCTGTCAATTCAAAACTTTTTTCAACCCTTTCGGATATTATTCATAATTAAACAGATTTTGCAAGTACTTAATAAAACATCCAGTAAATTTTTACAAATTTTTTACATGCTCTTTTTCGTTGAAGCCGACGTATTTCAAAACCTATAGATCAAATTGTCATATATGAGCTTTTAATGATATTGTAAAAAAATAAAAATAAAAAAACATTGATAACTGGCATTGTTTCGCAGAGAAAAAAAAGAGAAATTATTTTTTGCCAAATGAAAATTAAAAAAAAACAATGAAAACTGACATTGTTCGGAGAGAAAAGAACAGAAATTATTTTTTGCTAAATAAAAATCCACATTTATTCTATAAAATAAATCGTTAGAGTGGGACCGAACCAATTTCCAGAATTAAAAATATAATACAAGTAAGATAAAAAAATAGACACCAAGTACTTTTTTCACCTATTTCTTTTTTTGCATTGAAAAATGAAATTTCCGGTTTTATAGTTTTTTTTTAATGTTATTAACATCTAATATACGCGAATTAAAAAAATCATCATTCTCTAAAATAATGGGTTTCGAAATCTGTAAAAGATTCCCAGTTATCAAAATAGCCAAAAACACTATCCAATTATGAAAAAAATCTGAGTACTGCCAATAAAAAAAAAGTGACTGAACTGACAAACCTTTCTTACAAAACACAGAAACAAATACGAAATTCATGCAAAAAAAGCTCCAATCATTTACCATTAAAAATATAATACAAGTGAGTTAAAAAATACTAATATTTTATGGCGATGATTTACAGCATTTTGACACCAACATCGTGCATTTTTCAACCTACTAGCAGCGGATGCGCGCTTCGCGCGCTAACCATCGAACCTCGGTATTACAATTTTTATTAGTGTACTGCGACTTTTACAGATTATCGTGGCTGAAATAACTTGCATTTTCGATATAAGAACTCGTGCCATTTTATTAGTTTCGTGAATTCTGAAATCAGAAACGGAAAAAAGGCTCGACCTTTTAAATCATCGTAAAAAGGCATCTAACCGGTACTTTCTGAGGTACAATACGCGACTTCAGAACGATGGTGAAGGCCAAAATTCGATATCTTGAAGACAAAAAAAGGTAGGTTCATTAGGTTGGATTTTCCTACCAAAAGTCGGGTCTGTGAATTCTGAAGTCAGAACCGACCAAAAGTGACTTTTTAAAAAAATATCGTAAAAAGGCATCTAACCGGTACTTTGTGAGGTACAATATGCGACTTGAAAACGATAGTGAAGGTCAAAATTCGATACTTTGGAGAAAAAAAATGTAGGTTCTTTAGGTTGGATTTTCCGACCAAAAGTCGGATCTGTAAATTCTGAAGTCAAAACCGACCAAAAGTGACTTTCTAAAAAATCATCGTAAGAAGCCAAGTAATCGGTACCTTCTGAGGTACAATATGCGACTTGAGAATGATAGTGAAGGCCAAAATGTGACATCTTGAATTTAAAAAAATGTAGGTTCTTTAGGTTGGATTTTCCTACCAAAAGTTGGATCTGTGAATTCTGAAGTCAGAACCGACCAAAAGTGAATTTAAAAAAAATCATCGTAAAGAGCGAAGTAACCGTTGCTTTCTGAGGTACAATATGCGACTTGAGAACGATGGTGAAAGCCAAAATTTGATATCTTGAAGACAAAAAATTTAGGTTGTTTAGGTTGGATTTTCCGCCCAAAAGTCGGATCTGTCATTTCTGAAGTCAGAACCGACCAAAAGTGACTTTTTCAAAAATCATCGTAATAAGGCATGTAACCGGTACTTTCTGAGGTACAATATGCGACTTGAGAATGATAATGAAGGCCAAAATTTGATATCTTGAAGACAAAAAAAGGTAGGTTCTTTAGGTTGGATTTTCCTACCAAAAGTCAGATCTGTGAATTCTGAAGTCAGAACCGACCAAAAGTGACTTTTTAAAAAAATATCGTAAAAAGGCATGTAACCGGTACTTTCTGAGGTACAATATGCGACTTGAGAATGATAGTGAAGGC
>OZ019969.1:34852263-34879763 GCA_963970395.1 Ephialtes manifestator
GGAATGCTCGACGACGAAGGAAGTAAGTAAATAGTGGGCGGAAGTGAAGGGTGAAGTACTTAGCTATTGCGGTCGTATTATCACTGGTAAAAATAAATGATAGAAAACGATTATAAAAAAATTGTTCCGAATACGAACTTTGGTTCGTGAATTTACGATGTACTATCATAAATTTACGATCGAAATCCTATATGTTTCGTCCATATCCTATAATATTATTATAAATAATATAATTTTTGTATTTAATTTAATAATAAAAATATACGATTGTACGTGTATACCCATGATGTACTATTCCAAGCAAAAAAAAAAAAGAAATCGACCGGATAATTACTTTTTTTTTCTGGTCACCCATCTTTGTAGTGACCGCGACCCAAGCTGCTTAACTTTCATGATCTCTGATAGACTGCCTAACTATTCCATCCAAACTCGTTCTTGTAAGATAATATACATCAATAATATATAAGCCGCTTCACGTACTTATGAGTAACATCAGTAAATTGAGCAGTTTTTTAGCATCTTTCTTAATAAATTATTTATGTTAATTAACTCTTTAAGAATGCTTCACGTATACATTCCTTACCGAAAGTTTTGTTTTATCCGTATTTGAGTACTTCGCGATACGAGAAAAATCTAATAAATAATCAAGCGTATCAAGATACTAATAAGAGCATTGATTTCGGATAATAAGAGGTCTAAGAATTTATTTAAAAAATCAGTTTAAAAAAATTATAAAATATTATAAATACGGTAGTGTACCATACATCCCGATAACGTATCTATCGTATTTAACCAATAGAAAACGAAAACTAAAGGAAACTAATAGCAACGATTCAATTTGTATAAATTTATCAAAGTCCGAATAGATAGAGATGATAACATACGATTAAATCCCATTCAAATCGTATTGATCTCTATCAATCTATAAAATATATTTTTACCAGGGATAGTTTTATATTTCTGTAGTGTAAAATAGACTGAGAAAAAAAATTGTTATAATGAACTAAATCGGCGTTCACCCTCGTTGAAATGAATTTTTTTAGTTGGTATAATAAATATTTTTGTTACCACAAATATATTTTAGTCAACTGAATCAAATAATTATTGAAGAAACTAAAAATTTGGTTGTCCTAAACGAGAAATTCGGTCGAACGAGGGCAAACGCCGATTTAGTTAATTTCTACATTTTTTTTTCTCAGTGTATTTTATGTGTAAGTAAAAAAATTATATATAGAGTATATAAAAAATATATAGCATAGTTTTAAGCATAGAATTGGGCATATATAGTGTGTATACAATTTATATACAATTTATACATAAACCCAACTTTACAGGCGATCTTATATGTATATAAATTGCATATAGATTGTATATAGAATTTGTACAGACTATATATATACCCAATTCTATATGTCGGACTATATATAATTTTTTTACTTGGGAAATATTTTATGTGCAAGTAAAAAAATTATATATGGGTCATTCCACGGGATTTCGCACAAAAAAAACCCGACCGACTCCAATTTTCGCCTAATTTTTTTATATTGTTGACTATGTCAAACGGAGCATCTGTGAATTTTTTGAGAATTTTATTCTTATATTTCGACGAGCCATAAAATAAAAGGTGAAAAAAATGAAAAAAAAATCTGACGTCAAGTGGAATAATGATATCGACAAAAATAACTAGGTCAAAATTTTCGTATTTCAACACAGTTTACGGTAAAAATAATCAAAATAAAAAATAAACATAACTTCTATTTTATTTATGTCTTCTACCAAGAAAAGGTACCATTTCGCTAATTTGGCCCCCTCTGATTTCAATACAAAAAATCACGAATATACTACATGGAGTGCCAAACATTTTAAGCACAAGCCCAAGATGGAGAACACATTTTACCCATTAAAAAAAAAATATTTCGGGTAATTGATTTTTTTAATTTTCTTCCAATCTTCTGCGTATTTTTTTATGTAATTGGTAATATTAAAAGGAGCTTATGTGATTTTTTTCATAATTTTATATGTAGATGTATTCGATTCATTAAATGTAATCGGATTACAAATTTAAAAAATTGTATTTTCGTTGCGTCTTTTACAAAAAAAGGTACCATTTCACTTATATGGACCTCTCCGATTAAGTTAAAAAAATAACAAAATTACTATACGCCTCAGGCGTATCTCGCGACGCTAGCGCTCGAGCGGCCACTGCGTGCGTAACGAGACGATCAGCTGATCGCACGCCCCAGGCGTACCCCAGGCGAATCTCGCGACGCCAGCGCTCGAGCGGCCACTGAGTGAATAAGAAAGCGATCAGCTGATCACTTTCTTTTTTTAAAATTTAAAAAATTTGTAACTCGATTACATTTAATGAATCGAATACATCTACATATAAAATTATAAAAAAAATCACATAAGCTCCTTTTAATATTACCAATTACATAAAAAATACGCAGAAGATTGGAAGAAAATTAAAAAAATCAATTACCCGAAATATTTTTTTAAAAATGGGTAAAATGCGTTCTCCATCTTGGGCTTGTGCTTAAAATGTTTGGGACTCCATGTAGTATATTCGTGATTTTTTGTATTGAAATCGGAGGGGGCCAAATTAGCGAAATGGTACCTTTTCTTGGTAGAAGACATAAATAAAATAGAAGTTATGTTTATTTTTTATTTTGATTATTTTTACCGTAAACTGTGTTGAATTACGAAAATTTTGACCTAGTTATTTTTGTCGATATCATTATTCCACTTGACGTCAGATTTTTTTTTCATTTTTTTCACCTTTTATTTTATGGCTCGTCGAAATATAAGAATAAAATTCTCAAAAAATTCACAGATGCTCCGTTTGACATAGTCAACAATATAAAAAAATTAGGCGAAAATTGGAGTCGGTCGGGTTTTTTTTTTGTGCGAAATCCCGTGGAATGACCCATATAGAGTATATAAAAATTATATATAGTTTTAAACATAGATTTGGACATATATAGACTGTATAAAATCTATGTGCAATTTATATACAATTTATACATAAATCCAACTTTACAGGCGATCTTATATGTATATAAATTGCATATAGATTGTATATAGAGTTTATACAGACTATATATATGCCCAATTCCTTATGCCGGACTATATATAATTTTTTTACTTGGTTTGAATTTTGAATTTTAGTTTTGTCTATAATTCGATTCGTGTCTAAATTGTGGATGATTTTTTGAGCTAATAGTGGAGCTTTTGTACATTCATTATTATAAATAATATTTCCGATGCGTTAACACATCGATTTTTGCTTTCTCGTAGAGGGAACTTTGTTTAAAAATGGAAAATAATTTGGTATAAATAATTTTGCTTACTTATGGAAGAAGCTTTGATTTCGTGATTTTTTCTTTTTTGAGATTTTCATTTCGGGACACTTACAATGGGCTGGAACATCGAGAAAAATGGTATAGAAAAAATGGATGTATGTGTGTGTGTGTGTATGTGGCAGGCATGCAAAATTCAAACTTCGATACCTAAAGAACGGCTTTATCAATTGAGCTGAAATTTGACACACAAGTTGGGCAGGTAGACATCTTTGTTTGTGATTATTTTCAAAAAAATTCAAACATAAGATTATTTTTTATTGAATTTTGAATTTTTTGAAAAAAGTCTGTAAGTTCTCTAGCTTCCGCAAATTTGTAACGATCGAGCTGAATAATTTATTACAAATAAAGCCATGCTAAAGGAGGGTCGATATTGAATTTGGGATGAATCTATAAATAGGTTTGTTTTTTTTAATGGGATTTCGAATTTTTCGAAAAAATTACGATTTGCTCTAAATTACGTAAAATATCATAAAATAAATTGAAATTTATTAAAATATTGAAATTATTTATAATAATTTACACAACAATTTAAAAAATCTTTTTTCACATTTTATTAAAAAAAGAACCTTTTTATTGAATAAAAAAAGTTTGCATACATAATGATTTTGGAATTTATACGATTTGTTTATTTTGTGTATATGTAACTACCAAACCTTGAAAGGTAACAAGAAAAGTTGCAAAAATTAATAAATGGAAAATAATTTGATATCATTAATTTAATATTACTATAAGTTTTGATTATCAAACGGTTCATACTATTAAATAATTAAAATCAATTTGTGGACTATTTTTCGAGAAACAAAATTATCAATGCCACATTAAAATTAATATTGATTATTTTTCGAAAAAAAAAAAAAAATCTTTTCCAAAATTACGTTTCATCAAATAAAATATTTTACAATTTCACTGCTACGGATATTTCTCTGAGTTATGAACACATGGTGTACTAAATATCACCTATAACTAACATTGATCACTCATTTGGTTAGTAATTTGTCGTAACGACGTATAAACATTCAAGGACTGCGGTTCGAAGAACTAGAAATGTCGATAAAGTTCAATGTTTCGACGATGAAAAGGAGCGCTGTGCAACATAGGAAGGCAAAGATATTTAGATCTCAAGATAGTCTTATTTACGTACCAAGCAAATATATATCGTGGAACATACCACCAATCTGCATATATCCCGGAATCGGAGTGGCGTATCCGTGTCAAACTTTACACACACCGAAGTGGTTTAATAGCCTGAAATATATTAAGGGTAGTTAAAATCTATATATAAAGGCAGGTTAAAAATCTTGTTTAGCTTGCTCGTATTATATGAAAAATAGGTACTATTTTTATTTTAAATAACGATTTTTTTCCAAGCTAGCAAAAGTACATAGTTTTTTTAGGTCGCCTGTAAGAATTTTTTTTGCACTCCCCAAGTAAAAAAATTATATATAGTCTGACATATGGAATTGGGCATATATAGTCTGTTTAAACTCTATATACAATCTATATGGAATTTATATATAGCATCACCTGTGAAGTTGGGTTTATGTATAATTTGTATATAGGTTATATATAGAGTTTATGCAAACTATATATGTCCAATTCTATGTTTAAAACTATACATATTTTTTATATACTCTATATATAATTTTTTTACTTGGGTCTACATACTTTTATAAAAGAACTAGTAAGTCAAATATTTTTTTAAAGTTATTTGCTGTACATTAAATGTACACTTTGGAAATGAATGCAGGTTGTAATTTTGTTCTGTTTTTTTTTTTTAATTGACAAAGTTAATTTGATACATTAATACTTTTACAACGCCAATTTTTCCGCAATCTCAAATTACTACAATCTTGTTAGGAATGATTTTCTACAAGATTCATATAAATACTTAGATTTCTATCGTTCAACTTTTCATTCAAGATATTCATAAAAATGGTAATTCACATATGCAAATATTACATTTGGTAGTAGATTTTCTTTTTATTGTCAATTGCATGAAAATTATTTTATTTGATGCAACGATTTAAAAAAAAATAAGACAGCAATTCTTAGACTTTTTATTTACGATATTTATAAGATTTTTTATTTACATATGTAAATTTATTTCTTTTGCAGACTACAGCATAAAAATCATTACACGTGACGTTACGATTTTAAAAAATTCAAAAAAGCTGTTGTTTCACCTTTTATTCAAGATATTTATACAAATGCTCGTTTACATATGCAAATATTAAATTAATACTTGGCGTCGAGACGCTACGGCGTCGCTTGATTTACAAATAGCTTTCTTTCTTTTGTTGTCTACTGCATAAATATTATTATATGAGACGTTGCGATTTTTAAAAATACAAGAAAGCTATTGTTTCACTTTTTATTAAAGATATTCATAAAAATGATCATTCACATATTCAAATATTAAATTTGGTAGAAGATTTCCTTTTTGTTGTTTTCTACAGTATATAAATAATTATATGTAATGTTGCGATTTTTAAAAATATAAGAATGCAATTTTTTGTCTTTTTATTCAAGATATTTATAAAAATAGTTGTTCACATATGCAAATATTAAATTTACAAAGAGCTTTCTTTCTTTTGTTGTCTAATGCATAAAAATTATTATATGAGACTATGAAAAATATAAGAAAGCTATTGTTTCACTTTCTGTTAAAGATATTCATAAAAATAGTCATTCACATATTCAAATATTAGATTTGGTAGAAGATTTCCTTTTTGTTGTTTTCTACAGTATATAAATTATTATATGTGATGTTACGAGTTTTTTAAATATAATATAAAGCTATTTTTTGTCTTTTTATTCAAGATATTTATAAAAATGGTTGTTTACATATGCAAATATTAAATTTACAAAGAGCTTTCTTTCTTTTGTTGTCTACTGCATAAAAATTATTATATGAGACTATGAAACATATATGAAAGCTATTGTTTCACTTTTTATTAAAGATATTCATAACAATAGTCATTCACATATTAAAATATTAGATTTGGTAGAAGATTTCCTTTTTGTTGTTATCTACAGCATATAAATCATTATATGTGATGTTGCGATTTTTTTAAATATAAGAAAGCTATTTTTTGTCTTTTTATTCAAGATATTTGTAAAAATGGTTGTTTACATATGCAAATATTAAATTTACAAAGAGCTTTCTTTCTTTTGTTGTCTACTGCATAAAAATTATTATATGAGACTATGAAAAATATAAGAAAGCTATTGTTTGACTTTTTATTCAAGATATTTATAAAAATGGTCATTCACATATTTAAATATTAGATTTGGTACAAGATTTCCTTTTTGTTGTTTTCTACAGCATATAAATCATTATATGTGATGTTGCGATTTTTTTAAATATATTAAAGCTATTTTTTGTCTTTTTATTCAAGATATTTATAAAAATAGTTGTTCACATATGCAAATATTAAATTTACAAAGAGCTTTGTTTCTTTTGTTGTCCACTGCATAAAAATTATTATATGAGACTATGAAAAATATAAGAAAGCTATTGTTTGCCTTTTTATTCAAGATATTTATAAAACTGCCAGTTCCATATGCAAATATTAGATTTGGTAGGAGATTTCTTTATTTTTGCTTCCTCATAGAAGAAGCTTTCTTTTCGTGAAAAAAAAATTTTCCGAGATTTTCATGTCAGTACACTCAGAATAGTCCAAAACGTCGAGAAAAGTGATTTAGAAAAAATGTCTGTATGTGTGTGTGTGTGTATGTTACACGCTCAAAAAATGTAAACCTTTATAACTCGAGAACGCCTCGAGATATAGAGCTGAAATTTACACCATAGATAGAGGGGTCAATCCTCATCGTTCATACCAATTTTTGTAAAAATCCCCATGATCATTAAATTTTTACGCGGTTTTGAATTTTTTCAAAAATGTCTGTTAACGCGATAACTCTTTTAATTTTCGAGATATTAAGCTCAAAATAGGTATGTACGTGAGCTTTCATACACCAGTGATCCCTATTAAATTTGGTTAAGATCGGTTGAAACGTTAAAATGTTATGAGATTTTGATTTTTTGAATTTTTTGATTTTTTTTCTGCGATGCGAATTTTGGTATCAAATATCGAGCTGGGAGTCAAATGAGTGCCAAATTCATGATTAACAGAAAAATACGTCAGATATAGCCCAAAAATGTTGAACGATAACATATTTTCATAGCGATGTTGTACAGTCTATATTGCGAAAAGTAGCGATTTATGTCGTATAAACTAGCCATATCCTTGCTTCCCAATGAAATTTCGGAAACCACCGATTTCTGTCGTGTTCTACAAAAAAAAAAAAAAACAGAGCAGATAGAGTACTCGAGGGACTTTCTGGACCGTTTGTTCTTATTATATTTTCACAAAGCGAGAGCGTGCGCTTATTTATATTTATTTAAAACAAGGATGCAAAGCAGAACTTTGCACATTACTTCCTCATTATATTTCGCTTTTTACAAAGCTTCCTCTATGAGGAAGCCGAAATCAATTCCCATATTTCCTCTTAGAGGTTCCTTTGTACTGTATATGGGGGATTCCACGGGACTTTCGCCACCCCCCAAAAAAAAAAATCTCAAATTTCATCTAAAAATCAGGTTCAGCGGTGTCTATTGATGGACCAAATTTCAAAATTTAAAAAAAATAGTTGACCGGAATATGCAAATTTTTTTGTTTTTTATCGTTTTTCATTTAATCTGTAATATCTCAGAAACTATTGATCGTATCGAAATCATTAAAAGACGAAAATGTGCATTTTTTTAATGGCCAACAAGAAAAAAATATATTCAAAATTAATTGCGGAATTTCAGGTCACATTTTATGGAAGAAACAACAAAATTATTTTTTTTTATGGTTGGACTTCAGATTTTTTCATCGGACAAATTGTCTCGGAATCTTTAAGTGATCGCCGAATTTTGAGTATTTTTTTTTTCATGGGATGGCCAACTGCGGTGACGTTACAGCAATTTGAATGTTTTTAATATATAAAAAAAATCCATATTCAAAATTAAAATTAATTAAAATGGTTGGACTTCAGATTTTTTCATCGGACAAATTGCCTCGGAATCTTTGTGTGATCGCCGAATTTTGAGTATTTTTTTTTTCATGTGATGACCCAATGCTGTAACAATTTGAATGTTAAACATTCAAATTGCTGTAACGTCACATTCAAAATGCTGTAACAATTTGAATGTTAAACATTCAAATTGCTGTAACGTCACAGCATTGGGCCATCCCATGAAAAAAAAAATACTCAAAATTCGGCGATCACTCAAAGATTCCGAGGCAATTTGTCCGATGAAAAAATCTGAAATCCAACCATTTTAATTAATTTTCATTTTGAATATGGATTTTTTTTTATATATTAAAAACATTCAAATTGCTGTAACGTCACAGCATTGGGCCATCCCATGAAAAAAAAAATACTCAAAATTCGGCGATCACTCAAAGATTCCGAGGCAATTTGTCCGATGAAAAAATCTGAAGTCCAATCATAAAAAAATAATAATTTTGTTGTTTTTTCCATAAAATGTGACCTGAAATTAAACAATTAATTTTGAATATATTTTTTTTCTTGTTGGCAATAAAAAAATGCACATTGTCTTTTAATGATTTCGATACGATCAATAGTTCCTTAGATATTACAGATTAAATGAAAAATGATAAAAAACGGAAAAATTTGCATATCCGGTCAAATATTTTTTTAGAATTTTGAAATTTGGTCCATCAATAGACACCATTGAATCTGATTTTTAGAAAAAAATTGAGATTTTTTTTTTTTCGGGGTGGCGAAAGTCCCGTGGAATCCCCCATATATAAGTCATTTTCGTTTGCGACTTCAATTTTATGTGATGGTGCAGTTTTTTTGAGTACAAGAAAGCTATAACACTTTTTATTCAAGATATTTATAAAAATGTTTGTTCACATATGAGGCATTCCATATGAAGCGGGCCACCCTGATTTTCAATGTTCGTAAAGTGGGTTCATAATTTTTTTCCAGAGTATTTGGAGTTCCCCAAAAACATACGAATTATTTCAGATTTTTGATCCCCATAGTTTTTCCACAATAAAATACTCTATTTTCATTTTTATTTATTTTTTTCATTTCGCTGCGGATTTATTTAAAAGTATCCATGACACAAAAAAATTGTTCAGGGATAAAATGTAGGATTTCACGTATATTTTTTGATAAAAATGTTTCCAAATTACCCTAGATACATTTTCAATCACTTTTTGGCAACACAAAGTCATACCATTTTTTTTCGTTGAGAAGGCTCATTTTGATTTTGCTCAAAATTTGACCGAAATTCCGTTATTACGTCCACTAACTACACCAAAATTTGCGCGATGATCAATTCATACCTTCATAATGTGAACATGTGAATTGTGTATGATTCAGCAAATAACCGCGCCTACATTGTGAAGATATCAATTTGCCATCGTGTTGATTTTTTCGTCAGTTTTTAAAACATTTTAACGGAAATTCTGTGAAATTTTGAATTAAATAAAAATGGTCTCTCACTGAAAAAAAAATGATATGGCGTTATTTTGCCAAAAAAATGCCTGAAAATTTATCTAGGTTAATTTGGAAACATTTTTATCAAAAAGTATACGCGAAACCCTACATTTTATCCCGAAACAATTTTGTCGTATCATAGATATTTTTAAATCGGCAGCGAAAAGAAAAAAAAAAGCGTATTTTATTGAGGAAAAACTATGGGGATAAAAAATCTGAATTAATTCGTATGTGTTCGTGGAATTCTAAATACTTTGGGAAAAAATTATGAACCCACTCTACGAGTATTGAAAATCAGGGTGGTCCGCTTCATATGGAATGCCTCATATGCAAATATTAAATTTACAAAGAGTTTTCTTTCTTTTGTTGTCTACTGTATAAAAATTATTATATAGTTATATTATAGTTATTGTTTGTCTTTTCATTCAAGATATTTATAAAACTGCCAGTTCCATATGCAAATGTTAGATTTGGTAGGAGATTTCTTTCTTTTTTTTGCTTACTTTACTGTGTGCATAAATCATTTTCGTTTGCGACTTTAATTTCCCCTGGCACATCGGCTCATCCGTACAAAGTACAAACGTTGTGTTTTTTTTTTTTTTTTCAACACTGTTTTTCTCACATATTATACTGGCGCGTTCAGCACATGTGCTACGTGTGCACCAGTGTGGGGCGTTATGCACGCACGAAGTCTTTCCGTGTCTTTGGCTCGCATATTCCCCGAAATCCGATTTCTCGCTTGCGATTATTACACAAGAGGATTATAAGCCGCGCAGCAGGCTTTGACATCGCTGTCTGTTTGCCTTGTTTCGCGAGATATGTGTAGATTTGATAAGAGGCCTCTCGAGTAAATCACGATAGATTGTGGGGCCGCGATATCGCCGTATACTAATTACTATCAATAAGATTAATTCTTATTCATGGCACGATACTCTTCGAATGTTTATACTGAACAGAATTTTAAAGATAGTTTTTTTCTTTGATTAAAAAAATGAAAAATAAATTAGTATAATTAAATTTTTCTTTAAATTGAGAAATAGAAAATAATTTGGTATAATTAATTTCTCGTTTAAATGAAAAATGAAAACAATTTGGTATTTTTTTAAATTTAGAAATGGAAAATAATTTGGTAACAATATTTTTTTTAAATTTAGAAATGGAAAATAATTTGGTAAAAATATTTTTTTTTAAATTTAGAAATGGAAAATAATTTGGTAAAAATATTTTTAAAAAATTTAGAAATGGAAAATAATTTGGTAAAAATATTTTTTTTTTTAAATTTAGAAATGGAAAATAATTTGGTAAAAATATTTTTTTTTAATTTAGAAATGGAAAATAATTTGGTAACAATATTTTTTTTGAAATTTAGAAATGGAAAATAATTTGGTAAAAATATTTTTTTTGAAATTTAGAAATGGAAAATAATTTGGTAAAAATGTTTTTTTTTTAAATTTAGAAATGGAAAATAATTAGGTAAAAATGTTTTTTTTTTAATTTAGAAATGGAAAATAATTAGGTAAAAATATTTTTTTTTTTAATTTAGAAATGGAAAATAATTTGGTAAAAATATTTTTTTTAAATTTAGAAATGGAAAATAATTCGGTAAATTTTTTTTTTTTTAATTTATAAATGGAAAATAATTTGGTAAAAATATTTTATTAAATTCAGAAATGGAAAATAATATGGTAAAAATATTTTTTAAAAATTTAGAAATGGAAAATAATTTGGTAAAAATATTTTTTTTAAATTTAGAAATGGAAAATAATTTGGTAACAATATTTTTTTAAAATTTAGAAATGGAAAATAATTTGATAAAAATATTTTTTTTAATTTAGAAATGGAAAATAATTCGGTAAATTTTTTTTTTAAAATTTATAAATGGAAAATAATTTGGTAAAAATATTTTATTAAATTCAGAAATGGAAAATAATATGGTAAAAATATTTTTTTTAAATTTAGAAATGGAAAATAATTTGGTAAAAATATTTTTTTTTAAATTTAGAAATGGAAAATAATTTGATATAATAAATTTAATATTGCTAACAGTTGATTGAAAACTAAGCTTTATAAGAATAATTGAAGAATATAAAAATAAAAAATATTCAAAAAAGTAAGTTTTCTTTTTGTAATCATTTTATATTAAAATCGTTTTAGAAACGTTTAGTGACTGGAATATTAAGTGTTGTAAAAAGCTCTGATTATATTTATTAATTTTTTTTTTTTAATCAGTAAATGCGTTTTTTTCACCTTGCGATCATTTAATTTGTTTTAAATTATACATACGAAATAGAGAGAAATATAGATTCCTGGTGATGAGTACATGGAATGCATTTTTGGACATCGTAGATCTGAAAATAGAAGCAAGGGTAGCTTGATAGTCGCACTCTAATGGATTCTTTGATGTTTGGTGAGAGTGGCGGGCACCACTTGAATGGAAAATCATTTACCATGAACCTTTGGAGTAGGTTTCTGGTCTTAAAATTATGGTCGTGTCACCTCCGCGATTAGGCCAGGGTCTATTTATCGATCATTTTTAGATTGCTATTATTACAATGATTGCTACACTGTAAACAAATGTACTTGAAATTTAATGTATAAGTACTGGAAGTTTTTATGCATAAACTGGTACACGAAATTTTAATATACAAGTGCGTTGTAAAATGACTGCATGATATAAAAATTTCTATAATTTAATTTAATTTTATTGTCAAAGAACATTAATTTTAATAATTTCTATTAATTTTGCAGTAAAAGTACATTAATTTCATATCACAAATGCACATTAAATTTAATTGATGAGTTTATGCATAAAAACTTTCGATGTTTTCTAACAGTGTGTAATGGACAGATTCTTAATATTCAATTAAGGTAACCACTATAGTAATTACCTTCATTTGGTTTAAAATTTAGTATACTAAATTTTGCACTAGTCCAATCGATGGTAATTTTCTTAAAGCATTTCGACAATTTCTTTGTGGCTTAATTAATTTTTTTGTGGGTTAACATATATAGCAGTATATTTTTTGCTCTACCTCCACGAAAATTTCGCTTTTTGATATCGTTTTCTGTATGATAAGTGCTTTTACTCATTATTAAGATAGCATTTACAAAGTGAGCGTAAAGTCAGTACTTTACGCACAGTAACATTAAAAAAATTTTGATCCAAATAAAAATTCACTGCTTTCAAATAAATCCCATATTTAATTCAACTATATCGATTAAACTGATTATAAATTTACTGTGACAAGTAATATGAAATTTACAAAACTGGAGAGTAAAATAATAATTATTATAATTTTCACTAAAAAATAAAAAATAGTAGAGCATATTTATGTACGTGAAGAATAATTTTTCAAATGTTTTGTGGGTGACTTTTGATTCTATAATAAACATGTGCATGAAACTTACAAACGACATGCGAATAAAAAACCGAATGTAAATTTCCAGTATTTCGTGACAGTGTATCTACAAATTTCTCAAATCTTTTTCAGCATTGTTACCTTAAATATCTAATACAAATAGACAAGAAATTTATGGTACAGACTGTGAATAAAAACTTCCATTCTGGTACTGTAATTTTCTAGTATACTTTTTTAACAGTGTAGGTTTGAAATTTATGTTCATAAAATTAAAACATTATAATTTTGGACATGGAATTTCAAATTTGTTTTTTACAAAGTGAACAATTTTTTCTTGTTCCTGGGAAAGGGGAGGGTTACTCTTGCACTTATTACACTGTTACATTTAAACAAATTTTTAGTTGGTATAACAAATATTTTGGTCACCGCAAATATATTTTGGGCAGCATAATCTAATAATAATTATTGAAGAATCTAAACATTTGGTTGTTGTGAGGAATAATATTTTTAAATAATTTTTTTTCTCAGTGTAGCGGTAAAAATAGGCTGCTACACAGTAAAAAAAAATCTACTTGAAATTTAATGTACCTTTAGTACATTTTTAGGATATTCAATTAAATATGCCAGTGTAATATAAAATTAATGTATGGGACAGTATATTCAATAATTTACTTTAATTTTACAGAAAAAGTATTTGAATTTTACAGTAGAAATACTTGAATTTTAATAATTTGGTTCAATTTTACTGGAAAAGTACATGAATTTATACCACAATTGTATATTAAAATTCGTTTACGAGTTTTTGCATATACATTTCCAGTTTTTTCTGACAGTGTATTATTAAAGATCAAAAGGTGAAGTAAAAATTAAGTTATTACAAATTTCTTAAATTAATAGTACGTTACGACCGGGAATATCTTGCTGAACGAGTTAATGACGGGTTCCCGACGAAGTAAGCTTGAAATTTCACGATATTGGAAACGGTGTATTCAAGGAAGTTCATCGGTCTCGATGCAAATTCTCGCACGCGAACCTCAAAGTAGCGTTGATGGCGATGGAGTCACAAAGTTAGTAAATGGCGCAGGAAATGATCGGACAAACTCTTGCCTTGGATTCAGCAAAGCGTTAAATTGTTGGGTATTAATGCCATCTGCACTTGTCTTATTGCTCTATTCGTTAGTGACTATTTGTCATCACTAAGAATACATAATTCGTTATTGTATATTATATATTATTGTACATATATATATATTCTGGAATTCCATGTTAAAATTATCATATTTTTTATATTTTGCCTCCTCATGGAGGAAGCTTTGTTTTCGTGAAATTTTTTTTTTCGAGATTTTCATGTCAGTACACTCAGAATAGTCCAAAACGTCGAGAAAAGTGGTTTAGAAAAAATGTCTGTAAGGTAAACGGCCCAGTTTGTGACACCTTTAGAGCAGCGGGGTCGATTTTCTGTTATTTACAGATGCGTGATATTGTTAAACCGAAAATGAACGTTTTCAATACGTGCATTAAAACCTTCTGAAACAGATTAGACTATTCTTCAAAAGCAAAATGTTGAGAATATTAATAAAAACATTATTTAAATATTGCTTGTCTACTGCCGAGGTTCCTGACCCTGCAGAACCACTCATGTCGTAGCTTGTGACCCTCGCGTGTACCGGGTTTGTGACACTGACGCCGTTGGTCCTCACCCCCGCGTGTACCGGGATTGTGACACTCACGCCTTAGGTCCTGACCCCCGTGTGTACCGGGTTTCTGACACCTAACCGGGTTTATCGAACTCCTATTTGGAAAAAATATCGATAATTAAATGAAAACGAAACCATAATAACGTTAAATGTTGAAATTTATACAGTATTCAATCCTAACCTAATTTTCAGCAACAAGTAAAAATCGTAAATATTGAGAGGGTCAGCAACCGCGTCAATAACCACAATTACGTTGGGAGTTATTGACCCTTTGAGTTTACGGGAAAAACTAATCAATAGCTTAAGTATTCTATTTCTTGTCGATAAAGCTAATTATTGTGATAATTTTCATATAATTGTTATGTTGTATTATACTTACTTAAGAATGGAAACGATCAAATATGCGACCGATGCAGCTAGTGAGCTCCGTCTAGGAATGGCGGTTCGAACTCACTGAGACGCAATACCACGGCTTTCACCGGTGAAATGTATTTCTAAATAATTTGTTACGAAATTTGTTTATTGCAGAAAAAAACTATTAAAAAAGCTCTTTAATTTGGCGATAATAAGGTTAAAGTTCGACGTACTTTACATTTATGACAGTGTAAAATAACTAGCGGGGGTCACAAACCGAGGCAGGGTCACAAACAAGGCTGTTTACCTTATGTGTGTATGTGTGTGTCTGTGTGTGTGTGTGTGTGTGTGTGTGTGTGTGTGTGTGTGTGCGTGCGTGCGTGCGTGCGTGCGTGCGTGCGTGCGTGCGTGCGTGCGTGCGTGCGTGCGTGCGTGCGTGCGTGCGTGCGTGCGTGCGTGCGTGCGTGCGTGCGTGCGTGTGCGTGCGTGCGTGCGTGCGTGCGTGCGTGCGTGCGTGCGTGCGTGCGTGCGTGCGTGCGTGCGTGCGTGCGTGCGTGCGTGCGTGCGTGCGTGCGTGCGTGCGTGCGTGCGTGCGTGCGTGCGTGCGTGCGTGCGTGCGTGCGTGTGTGTGTGTGTGTGTGTGTGTGTGTGTGTGTGTGTGTGTGTGTGTGTGTGTGTGTGTGTGTGTGTGTGTATATGTTACACGCTCAAAAAATGTAAACCTTTATAACTCGGGAACGCCTCGAGATATAGAGCTGAAATTTACACCATAGATAGAGGGGTCAATCCTCATCGTTCATACCAATTTTTGTAAAAAATCCCCATGATCATTAAATTTTTACGCGGTTGTGAATTTTTTCAAAAATGTCTGTTAACGCGATAACTCTTTTCATTTTCGAGATATCAAGCTCAAATTGGTATATCCGTGAGCTTTCATACACCGGTGATCCTTATTAAATTTGATTAAGATCGGTTGAAACGTTAAAATTTTATGAGATTTAGATTTTTTGAATTTTTGAATTTTTTTTCTGCGATGCGAATTTTGGTATCAAATATTGAGCTGGGAGTCAAATGAGTGCCAAATTCATGATTAACAGAAAAATACGTCAGATATAGCCCAAAAATGTTGAACGATAACATATTTTCATAGCGATGTTATAAAGTCTATATTGTGAAAAGTGGCGATTTATGTCGTATAAACTAGCCATATCCTTGCTTCCCAATGAAATTTCGGAAACCACCGATTTCTATCGTGTTCTACAAAAAAAAAACAGAGAAGATAGAGTATTCGAGGGATTTTCTGGACCGTTTGTCCTTATTATATTTTCACAAAGCGAGAGTGTGCGCTTATTTATATTTATTTAAAACAAGGATGCAAAGCAGAACCTTGCACATTGCTTCCTCATTATATTTCGCTTTTTACAGAGCTTCCTCTATGAGGAAGCCAAAATCAATTCCCATACTTCCTCTTAGAGGTTGCTTTGTAAAAAGCGAAATATAATGAGGAAGCAATGTGCAAGGTTCTGCCCACATGGAAATAGAAATATATGCACGATATATTCGACGTATAGAACTTTTTGGCGCTAAATGTATATAAATATATTTTACATATATTCCTTACATATATCCCATATATTTTGAATATATTTTTGCACACATATATGCAGAATATATGCAGCATATAGAACTTTTTGGCGCCATATATTTAACGTATATGTTACATATATATTTTTCTATGTGGGTGCTTTGCATCCTTTTTTTATTTTATACCAAAAAATGTATAAACATTGTACACTTATTTTTACTAAACATTATTTAAAAATAATTTGTTAGAAGTAAATATTTTATTTATTGAATAATGTATCATTTCTTCAACCTTTTACATGTCTCTCTTTACAAAGTTTCTTAATCTAGATTCCTTAATGTAATATCACTTGCGTCTTAACATTAATTTATCTTCCCTCCGCTCTCACTTTTATTTCTTAGCTATAAGTGTATTTTCTATGTTTCGATATAAAAATTAAGTTTTGACTCTTAATCCCTTCCTATTCTTTGGCTTCAGGTTTGGATAACAGAATTTTTCAACTGGGCGTGTAATTGCAAGAAGCATTATTAATACTTTTTCTGGTTATTTTTAGGATTCGCCTTAAAAAGCGGATTTTCCTCCTAATAAATTCGTGTTACTAAACGGATGTGGCTTTCTGTATGAACATTCTGTAATCATCGCTTTGCTGATGTTCACAGTTTCTCATTCATCAAACGTGATATTGATGTTGCAGTTTCGATTTAAATTTATTTTATATTCGATGTTACACTCGAGACTAAGTGATTTAGTGTAGAATAGAAAGTATGCCTATATATTTAACTATATATATATAGAATATAGAACTATATATATATAGAATAGTGAGTATAATTCTATAGTGAGTATAAAATTATGGCAAATTTGATTTTAAAACAAATTGTAGTTTACAAAATTATGAAATTTCAAAAAATTACAAAAAATTTCAAAATTTCAGAATTTCAGAATTTCAAGATTTCAAAAAAATTTTAAATTTTAAAAAATTTCAAAATTTCAGAACTTCCAAAAATTTCCAAATTTTTTAAAATTTTCAGGACTTTAAAAAATTACAAAATTTCAGAATTTCAAAATTTTAAAAAATTTCAAAATTTGAGAACTTCAAAAAATTTCGAAAAATTTCAAAATTTGAGAACTTCAAAAAATTTCGAAAAATTTCAAAATTTGAGAACTTCAAAAAATTTCGAAAAATTTCAACATTTCAAAAAAATGTCAAAATTTCAAACAATTAAAAAATTTCGAAATTTGAAAAAAAATCATAATTTCAAGAAATTTCAAAATTTAAAAAAAATCATAATTTCAAGAAATTTCAAAATTAAAAAAAAAATCATAATTTCGAGAAAATTCAAAATTTAAAAAAAATCATAATTTCAAGAAATTTCAAAATTTCTAAAAACTTTAAAATTCCAAAAAATTTCAAAATGTTAGAAAATAAAAAAAAAAAAATGTTCAAAACATTCATAATTTTGGAAACTTCAACTTGTTTGAAAATCAAATTGGCTATAATTTTATAGAACTTCGAACGAATGGTATCAAGTTGGCGATGGAAATGTAAAAAAAAAATATTAGTGATTCATTGACCAAACCTGAGCCAAATATCTCTAAAAATGTGAAAGTAAGAGCGTGATAAGTGATTTTCTAAAAAATTCAAATTGTCATAATTTTGGAACTACTCAATGGATTCGTGCCAAATTTGAACTTAGCCTTTGTCTACTCACACTATATATGTGTAAAAAATTCCAGAGCGATATCTTGAAAATTGCGTACGCTATCGTGGTAACAAGAATCCAAACATGCACACATACAGACATTTCGTACAAATCATTTTTCTCGACGTTTTAGAGCATTTTGAGTAGCCTGAGATGAAAATCTGTAAAAAAATTTTTTTTACGAAAACAAAGCTTCCCTTACGGGGAAGCAAAACAAAAAAATTAAATTCAAATATAATTTCGAACAAACCGAATTAAAATCACAATTGCAAAATTACATATTTAGAAGCTATTCTTCTTGATTTTCAAAAAGGGACCTTATTTTTATTTAGTTTTGATAAATAATTATAAATTAATGGTTATTTTAAACATTCTTTTGAAAATCTTTTAAAAACCTGTTTGCCTCTCTGCTTTAATAGCGTAATATGAAAAACTTGGCATGGAATGCCCCATATATAGGGGGCATTGAATGCCAAGTATATGGAGAACTCGATTCATGATTTTTTACGTTCTTCCTCCCCATGAAAAAAAAAGCAGGCGGAATTTTTTTACGGATTTACGTTTTTTTATAACAAATATTGAAAGCCAAATTTTCATAACAGTCTTTCCATCTTAATTAAAAATGTTTACTAAGATTGTGTGTGCATATACCTATAAAAAAACATCATAAAATATTTTTAAAAGATACAAGAAATTATTCGCTTACGGATAAAAAATTTTCTTGTTTGTTTTTGGATTTCTAAATTGGGGCGTTTTTTATTTTGCTTTAAATATTTGTGATTAAAAAATGTGAATACAAAAAAATCTGAAAAAAATTATGCGTGCAGTTTTAATGTGGAGGATTAACATAAAAAATCGGGGGCCAGATTGTACGATATAAAGTTCTGGCGTTGATCGAATTGGCATGGAATGCTCCATATATTTATATAGACACGTTCTTGTAATAGAACGTCATTAATGCTCCTCACGTTACTCAAATGATGGTCAAACGTGAAGCATCGTAAAGTAGCAAACCAAGCCTTTCGAATTTACACGCTCGGCTTCTTCATTCACTCGCACGTGAGATATCGCTCTGCTTTGCATCATTATCTCGATAACTCTCATGATCTTATGTTCCAACTTTTCAAGTATTTGTGTCCTGGTACAGGTGCATCGTGTCGAAGAACTTCGCCAGATGCACTCTTTCGAATTATTCGTACTGTCCTCTTAAAGAATAAAAATACAATTCTTCATAAATAACGTAATACTATAAACAATTGAAATCCAATTTACGTTTTGCTTCCTCTATGAGGAAATTATATGGCTCGAAATTATAATTATACTCGATCAAAATTATATGGCCAATTTGAGTTTAAAACAAATTGTAGTTTCCAAAAATATGATTTTTTTTAATTTTTGAAATTTGCTGAATTTTTTTGAAATTTTAAGTTTTTTAGAAATTTTTGAAATTACAGTAAAACTTCAAAATTTCAGAAAAATTTCAAAATATCAGGAAAATTTTAAAAATAAAAAAAAATCACAATTTCAGAAAAATTTTAAAATTTCAAGAAAAATTTCAAAATTTCAGAAAAATTTCAAAATTTCAAAAAAAAAAATCAAAATCTCAGAAAGATTTCGAAATTTCAGAAAAATTTCAAAATATCAGAAAAATTTCAAAATTTCAGAAAAATTTCAAAATTTCAGAAAAATTTCAAAATTTCAGAAAAATTTCAAAATTTCAGAAAAATTTCAAAATTTCAAAAAAAATTTAGAATTTTAGAAAAATTTCAAAATTTCAGAAAAATTCTAACAAATAACGTAATATATAAACAATTGAAATCCAATTTACGTTTTGCTTCCTCATAAAAACAAAAATCGCTCAAAATTCTGTGGCCAATTTGAGTTTAAAACAAATTGTAGTTTCCAAAAATATAATTTTTTGTAAAATTTTGAAATTCGCTGAATTTGTTTTAAATTTTGCGATTTTTTGAAATTTTTTGAAACTAAAATTTATTTTTATTTCCGAATTAAAAAAAAATTTGAACAGATGTTAATCATTGTTTACTTGCTACACCAAAAGCCCTCAATCTGTGCCTAAAAATAAAAAATCCACACACTGATTTCCTGTTACGAGACTTAATGTAACCTGGATTTTTTATACTGGAACCTGGATTCTTTATTCTTACGGGGAAGCCAAACATAATAATAAAAAAATAAGAAAAACAGAATTTTCAGGAAAGCTAGAAATTAACGGGGAAGCAACGTGACAATTTCAATTGTTAGCTTTTGTTTTAAACCTTTGTTTGTTCCGATAGTTATGAGTAATTTTTTTACTAATTGTTAGAAAAATTTAAATTGTGATTCTTATGCAGATTATTAAGATTTTGAAAATATTAATTGAGATTTAGATCCTTAGACCACATTAAGGTATCATTTTTTTTATATCTCGATTTGGAAAATTGTTAATAAATAAGCAATTCTGTATAGTTCACCGGAATATTATGATCATCGTTTTTGCAAACATTGGCAAATTTTTAAAACAAATTTTGCGTTTATATTTGATGGTTAAACTTTTTTCGCGATCTTTGAAATTAAAGTAAAATTTCTACTGTAATTTCAAAGATTTTAATATTTCTATCAATTTTACTAAAAAAATTTTACTAGAATTAGAAAAATATACACTATTTTTTAGTAATTTGTAATTCTCTGATAAATGGTTTAATTTTATATGTGTTAATAAAATCTATGGTTTTCTAATGATGCAATAATAGTTTTGTAATAAAATCATTAAAAATGTGAGTTTGCGAGTATGTTGAAAATAAAGTGTCTAGGCTACATAATTGTGAGATGCTGAATTGAAAGAGTTAGTTCTCCACTTGTTAAAAAAGTATCAAGTTATTTATAGTTTTTCCACTGATATGCTAGGAAAGTTCTGGCAACAGGCCATCTATAAATAATTACAAGCGATTATTATGAGCTTATCTACTCTTGAAAAAAGAGTCATCGATTCGAGAACGATTATCTTGCGAGCTACTATCCACATTTGATGTTATTTTAACTCGACTTCCTATTTGTACAATTCTCTATGCGATTACAAAAATAACTGAAGAAATTTCGAAGGGTTAATTTTATGATATGGTCTCATATGAAATTATGCGAATTATAAGTTATATTTAGTATAAATATGACTATTTTACATCACACTTATATTTTCATTTAATTTACCAATTTATTGACAAAAACTTCTAATGCAGTGCAGTAATTTACTAGACTTTTTTTTCTAGTGTACTTCACTGTTAGAAAAAACTGGAAGTTTTTATGCATAAACTCGTCATCTAAATTTAATGTGCAATTGTGTTGTAAAATTAATGTACTTTTGTGGGGAAATTAAAGAAAATTATTAAAATTCAAGTACTTTTACTGTAAAGTTTAAGTAAATTATTCAATTTGCTGTACGATACATTAATTTTACATCACACTTGTATATTAAATTTAATTACCAGTTTATGCATAAAAACTTCCAGTACTTGTACATTGAATTTCAAGTAGATATTTTTTTACAGTGTCACGTAATGTTTGTTCAATAGTTGGGACATGAGAAAGCAATGTGCAAGAGTCTACTTTGCAACCTTTTTTAGTTCCAACTTATATTTGGTATAAATATGATTATTTTACGAAACACTTATATTTGTATTTAATTTTCCAATTTATTGACAAAAACTTCTAATGCAGTGCAGTAATTTTCTATACTTTTTTTTTCTAGTGTACTTATGTAATGTTTGTTCAATAGTTGGGACATGAGAAAGCAATGTGCAACATTTTACTTTGCAACCTTTTTTAGTTCCAACTTATATTTAGTATAAATATGATTATTTTACATCACACTTATATTTTTATTTAATTTACCAATTTACTGACAAAAGCTTCTAATGCAGTGCAGTAATTTTCTATACTTTTTTTCTAGTGTATGTAATTTTTATTTAATAGTTAGAACTTCAGCAAAAGTTAGAACATGAGGAAGCAATGTGCAGGGTTCTGCTTTACTTTCTTTTTTAGTTCCAAGTTATATTTAGTATAAATATGATTATTTTACATCAGACTTATATTTGTATTTAATTTACTAATTTATTGACAAAATCTTCTAATGCAGTGCAGTAATTTACTAGACTTTTTTTTCTAGTGTACTTACGTAATGTTTGTTCAATAGTTGGGACATGAGAAAACAATGTGCAAGATTCTACTTTGCAATCTTTTTTAGTTTCAACTAAAATTTAGTATAAATCTATTACATATAAATAAATAGATTATTTTACATCCTACTTATATTTTTATTTAATTTACCAATTTACTGACAAAATCTTCTAATGCAGTGCAGTAATTTTCTAGACTTTTTTTCTAGTGTATGTAATTTTTATTTAATAGTTGAAACTTCAGCAAAAGTTAGAACATGAGGAAGCAATGTGCAGGGTTCTGCTTTACTTTCTTTTTTAATTCCAAGTTATATTTAGTATAAATATGATTATTTTACATTACACTTATATTTTTATTTAATTTACCAATTTATTGACAAAATCTTCTAATGCAGTGCAGTAATTTTCTAGACATTTTTTTCTAGTGTATGTAATTTTTATTTAATAGTTGAAACTTCAGCAAAAGTTAGAACATGAGGAAGCAATGTGCAGGGTTCTGCTTTACTTTCTTTTTTAGTTCCAAGTTATATTTAGTATAAATATGATTATTTTACATCAGACTTATATTTGTATTTAATTTACTAATTTATTGACAAAATCTTCTAATGCAGTGCAGTAATTTACTAGACTTTTTTTTCTAGTGTACTTACGTAATGTTTGTTCAATAGTTGGGACATGAGAAAACAATGTGCAAGATTCTACTTTGCAATCTTTTTTAGTTTCAACTAAAATTTAGTATAAATCTATTACATATAAATAAATAGATTATTTTACATCCTACTTATATTTTTATTTAATTTACCAATTTACTGACAAAATCTTCTAATGCAGTGCAGTAATTTTCTAGACTTTTTTTCTAGTGTATGTAATTTTTATTTAATAGTTGAAACTTCAGCAAAAGTTAGAACATGAGGAAGCAATGTGCAGGGTTCTGCTTTACTTTCTTTTTTAATTCCAAGTTATATTTAGTATAAATATGATTATTTTACATTACACTTATATTTTTATTTAATTTACCAATTTATTGACAAAATCTTCTAATGCAGTGCAGTAATTTTCTAGACATTTTTTTCTAGTGTATGTAATTTTTATTTAATAGTTGAAACTTCAGCAAAAGTTAGAACATGAGGAAGCAATATGCAGGGTTTTGCTTTACTTTCTTTTTTAATTCCAAGTTATATTTAGTATAAATATGATTATTTTACATCTCACTTATATTGGTATTTAATTTTCCAATTTATTGACAAAATCTTCTAATGCAGTGCAGTAATTTTCTATACTTTTTTTTCTAGTGTACTTACGTAATGTTTGTTCAATAGTTGGGACATGAGAAAACAATGTGCAAGATTCTACTTTGCAATCTTTTTTAGTTTCAACGAAAATTTAGTATATTAGTTAAATATATTACATATAAATAAATAGATTATTTTACATCCTACTTATATTTTTATTTAATTTACCAATTTACTGACAAAATCTTCTAATGCAGTGCAGTAATAATCTAGACATTTTTTCAAGTGTATGTAATTTTTATTTAATAGTTGAAACTTCAGCAAAAGTTAGACCATAAGGAAGCAATGTGTAGGGTTCTGCTTTACTTTCTTTTTTAATTCCAAGTTATATTTAGTATAAATATGATTATTTTACATCACACTTATATTTATATTGAATTTACCAATTTATTGACAAAATCTTCTAATGCAGTGCAGTAATTTATTTGACTTTTTTTTCTAGTGTACTTACGTAATGTTTGTTCAATAGTTGGGACATGAGAAAGCAATGTGCAAGATTCTACTTTGCAACCTTTTTTAATTCCAACTTATATTTGGTATAAATATGATTATTTTACATCCTACTTATATTTTTATTTAATTTACCAATTTACTGACAAAATCTTCTAATGCAGTGCAGTAATTTTCTAGACTTTTTTTTCTAGTGTATGTAATTTTTATTTAATAATTGAAACTTCAGAAAAAGTTAGAACATAAGGAAGCAATATTCAGGGTTTTGCTTTACTTTCGTTTTTAATTCCAAGTTATATTTTGTATAAATATGATTATTTTACATCACACTTATATTTATATTGAATTTACCAATTTATTGACAAAATCTTCTAATGCAGTGCAGTAATTTATTTGACTTTTTTTTCTAGTGTACTTACGTAATGTTTGTTCAATAGTTGGGACATGAGAAAGCAATGTGCAAGATTCTACTTTGCAACCTTTTTTAATTCCAACTTATATTTGGTATAAATATGATTATTTTACATCCTACTTATATTTTTATTTAATTTACCAATTTACTGACAAAATCTTCTAATGCAGTGCAGTAATTTTCTAGACTTTTTTTTCTAGTGTATGTAATTTTTATTTAATAATTGAAACTTCAGAAAAAGTTAGAACATAAGGAAGCAATATTCAGGGTTTTGCTTTACTTTCGTTTTTAATTCCAAGTTATATTTTGTATAAATATGATTATTTTACATCACACTTATATTTATATTGAATTTACCAATTTATTGACAAAATCTTCTAATGCAGTGCAGTAATTTATTTGACTTTTTTTTCTAGTGTACTTACGTAATGTTTGTTCAATAGTTGGGACATGAGAAAGCAATGTGCAAGATTCTACTTTGCAACCTTTTTTAATTCCAACTTATATTTGGTATAAATATGATTATTTTACATCCTACTTATATTTTTATTTAATTTACCAATTTACTGACAAAATCTTCTAATGCAGTGCAGTAATAATCTAGACATTTTTTCTAGTGTATGTAATTTTTATTTAATAGTTTAAACTTCAGCAAAAGTTAGTACATAAGGAAGCAATATGCAGGGTTCTGCTTTACTTTCTTTTTTAATTCCAAGTTATATTTAGTATAAATATGATTATTTTACATCACACTTATATTTGTATTTAATTTACCAATTTATTGACAAAATCTTCTAATGCAGTGCATTAATTTACTAGACTTTTTTTTCTAGTATACTTACGTAATGTTTGTTCAATAGTTGGGACATGAGGAAGCAATGTGCAAGATTCTACTTTGCAACCTTTTTTAGCTCCAACTTATATTTAGTATAAATATGATTATATTACATCCTACTTATATTTTTATTTAATTTACCAATTTAAACCAACTAAATTTTTCTTTTCGTTCTTACTTTAATTTGTATTTAAAATAAGAATGCATAGTAGAACTTTGCACATTGCTTCGTCAATAATTTTCAACTTTCGCAAAGTTTCCTCTATGAGGAAGCCAAAAATAAAATAAAGAAACTTCCTCATACAAGCGGCTTTGCGAAAGATGACAATTAATGAGGTAGCAATTTTTTCTCAGCCACAATCAGGTGACACTTTATATAAAAAAAATTAGTTAAAAGAAAAAAAGCATAATAGAAGTGTCTACGAGTATTTAAAGACAATTTAACTCAGCGAAGGCATTATTAAACCTTCGCATACGTTTCCAATTGAAAATTATTGCCATTGATCCGACTAGAAGATCCAAGCAAATTCTCTCGCCGAATGACGTGCCGCACGGACACGAAACACGAGCACATCAGAAGCGCGTTTTCATTTGCATTGTAATGCCAACTCGCTGTCAATTAATATTAAGTGGCGGGATCGCTCGATGAGTGCCGGATCGACGTACGTTCTGCTGGCTCGAAGCCGCGCAAATGCGAACGCGTTTCCATACGCGCCTCTGTCCAACACTCGCGAATTGAACGCAATATATAGTTATAGTACTTTTATAACGCAGCCTATTGAAAAATAGAAATTATGTAAGGTAAATGTCCCAACTTATGTTGAAATTCCAACTATTGAACAAACATTACATACATTAGAAAAAAAAAGTTTATTGGTTTAGATTTGATAAAATTTTGAATTTTCGAAAAAATTTTGTTTTCGTTCTTATTCAAGTTAAGTTCGACCAAACCTGCTCAAATCTTTTGCAAGGTAAAATTAACATCCAGTTGTAGTAGATATCGAATTTGGCGAAGATTGGTAAAGTGGTTCAGATTTTATAAGACATTGAATTTTTCAAAAAATCTGTATGTTCTCTAGCTGCCACAAATTTTTAGATAATGAGCTTAAACAGTTTTTGACGAATGAAGCAATGAAAAATGACGTTCGGTATTGAATTTAAGCGAAATATACAAAGCGGTTTAGATTTGATAGAATTTTGAATTTTTGAAAAATTTTCTTTTCGTTCTTACTTCAATTTGTATTTAAAATAAGAATGCAAGAACTTTGCACATTGCTTCGTCAATAATTTTAAACTTTCGCTAAGTTTCTTCTATGAGGAAGCGAAAAATAAAATGAAGAAACTTCCTCATCGAAGCGGCTTTGCGAAAGATGACAATTAATGAAGAACCAATGTGCAAAGTTCTATTTTGCATCCTTATTTTACTAAAAAAAACTAGAAGTATCAAATATACACTAATACACTAATTTCTAAAAACTATAGTTTCCAACTCTCTAATATTTTTCTGCATTAAAAAAATTAAACAATAATTAAATTAGAATGAAATAATTCTATAGAATTATTTTCTATATTTTCTATATTAAATAATCCTATAGAATTATTTTCAATAAGAACTAAATTACAGTTTTTTATTTCAACACCGATAACTTTTTCTCAGTGTAGACAGAAAACTTATCTAAACTTTATAAATAGCCACTTTGCAATCCACAGTAAATTACAGTAGTAAAACATTTCGCGATTGCGTGCAAATGCGGGTCGTT